>JAODYA010000971.1:0-13721 GCA_025727855.1 Dyckia ibiramensis | reverse complement strand
AATATTAGATATTCACTAGTTATATAGTCTAGTCCTATCTATAATATAGTCTAATCCTATCTATATATAAATAGAAGTCCTTATACCCTACCTTATACCCTAGTTATATACTAACTATATATATCTAAATATCTAACTATATGTTATATAATATATAGTTAGCATGTTAACTAATATATAGTTAATAAAAAATATATGTATTGATATACATATTGATATCGTTATATTGATATCATTGATAGAGGGATTGAATGAAAGAATGGTTGGAAAGAAAGAAATGCAATAACTAGAACCGTATGTATATGGATTTACAAAAACTTCATCATGGGTAGAAACTAAAAACGAGATATCGAAGTAGTTCTGACGAGTCAGTAATATTATCATTAGTTTTAGTTACTTCGATCCAATAGATCTTAATGATCAAACTTAATGATAAAATTAAGTAATAATTCATTGGTTGATTGTATCATTAACCATTTCTTTTTTTTTTTTTTTTGGTGCGAGGAACTTCACTATGAATCCACTGATTTCTTGCCAAGCCTGTTATTGCTGCTGGATTGGCTGTAGGACTTGCTTCTATTGGACCTGGAGTTGGTCAAGGTACTGCTGCAGGCCAAGCTGTAGAGGGTATTGCGAGACAACCAGAAGCAGAGGGTAAAATACGAGGTACTTTTATTGCTTAGTCTAGCTTTTTATGGAAGCTTTAACAATTTACGGACTGGTTGTGGCATTAGCGCTTTTATTTGCGAATCCTTTTGTTTAATCCTAGAAATGTAAAAAAGTTTTAATCTATTCCCATTAAAAAGGGTGAAATTCAATTAAAAAGGAATTGATCAGAAAAAAGAAAGGGGCGGGCGAAGTGATGAGAAAAAGAATTTTGTTCTTTTGTCAGTCCTATCTATAAGAGGGAGAGCATATGAAAAAATGTAACCGATTCTTTTCGTTTTCTCACCACTGGCCATCCGCCGGGAGTTTCTACTAGAAAGAAAAAGGCATTCTGCCTTTTTTATCCAATGCCGAATCGACGACCTATGTATAAAAAGAGGAATTTTTGGATTTAGAAGAAAAAGAAAAAATTAATTCCAAATTGAAATTAATTAAATTAATTTAATTAACAAAATAAAATTTACTAAATTTTTAATTTAATTAAATTAAGAACAAATACAAATAAAGAAACAAAATTTTTGTTGAGCAATTATCGATTTTTATCTGGTCGGAAGAGTCCTCCTAATAACTGGAAGCAGATGAGTATCGAATGAATGGATACTCTGAGATAAGAACGAGAAAAAGCAAATTTATTTAAAAATAATTAAACTTGTGATAGTTTGGAACGATTATAAAATTACAAAAAAGAAACCCTTCGAACAACAAAGAGCGATAAATCAGGTCCGACAACGAGTTTTCCAACAAGCCTTACAATCCACTCTAGGAACTCTGAATAGTTCTTTCTTTGAATACCGCCGTACGATCCGTGCTAATATTGGCATTCTCGGGGCCATGGAAGAAATAACTGATTAGCCCTTCAACGAAGACTTGAGTTTTCAATTTAGGCATTATTTTCTTTTTTTTTTTTTTTCAGTTTGTTTTAAGTAAAGCCATCTACCCCTGTTACGTAGGTCGAGCTACTCCGTTCCTCTTATTTGAGTTTGAGTCCTTTGGCAGTGACAGAAAAATGATAAAGCAAGTGTGTACCCTATTTACTGTCCGAAACAAGTATTCTTCTTGAGTATGTCCAAAAAAAGGAATGTCGTAAGGTGCGACCTTGCTAATAGCGATAGAGAATCCAGTTAACGTACCCAGGATTCATGAGCAAGCCAGTAGGGAGGGCAGGGGTTGTTTTCCAGCTGAAGCAATCTCCCCGAATCAATGAGAGCAAGGGTACGAGCGATAGCCATTCAATCCCTAGAAAGCAACCACCCCCGTTAGATCAAGTGAAGAAAGTTTCAATATACATAATCCCGGTAACGTGCTTTAGTCCTGATATTCTTACTTGAACGAGATGGAACAGGAAGGGTCGATGGTAATTGAGGTATCTAGACCGGCTAGCTTCCTTCCTCTATCCAATCAGCATCTTACCTTCCCTTGGGGTGGGGAACTTGCTTTCATTGATAAAAGAAAGAGTAGATTCGCCTAAAGCCCTTAGGCAAGAGTTCGAAGGTTTCCTTTCCCACTTAAGCTTTTTCCTTCAACCATGCTACATACACCGAATTGGTAAGAAAGCTATCCGCTTATGGGCTTTACGTATCTTTCCATCCTCCACTCGGGAACAGGCGTTAGGGATTTCTTTTATGGCTGTCCGTCTTTTTATTGGATTTCAGTCCCTTAAACGATAACGAGGTACGATAAGGCTGTAAGGAAAGATAGCTGACTTGAGGATATGACCGGACTCTTTGAACCCTTAGTGAAAGAAGGTACGGAATAAGCGTCTTAGCCGACTATACGCTGTTCATGAAAGCTCGACAAGTTCCAGCTCCTCAGTTCTTTTTCTTATTAGGCAGCACGGTAGCGAAGCTAATGAAAAGGGGTAAAAAAGGGGACAAGAAGGGAATGAGCGGGTTGTAGGTGCTGGCACAAAAACTGCCTTTGGTTTGGATGTATATTCTGTCTGTCCTAACAACGATATAGGGGTCTACTTTCTCGCTTGAAGCAACATATGCATTCGAGCATTGGAAAGGAAAGTCCCAAAATAGCTGGCGCAGGGGGGAATACTAGAAGGCATAGGCTCAAGGGCTACTATCGCTCGGGAATACTATGTATATACATACTACGCGCTCGGAACAGAATATGGGGGCCTCCTCTCGGGCACAGGCTTGGAGGACTAGCTTTCAACAGTAGATAAAAAAGCCAGAAGCCCGGCGTGCTTTATTACTCTATTCAAGGTGACATCCTGTAATAAGAATAAGTCTTCGGCTTGAACGGGAATGGGGCACAGGGTACGCATAAGCCTTAAGGGACTGGCTTTCTACTCTTTTCGTTAAAGGAAGCCTAATAACTGCCTTGATTCGCTTACTTCGTAGCAAAGGGTGCAGGTGAAACTCCCCAACCAATCTCTTACTTCTGTGGTAGCTTCCCTGTTGTGGTGGAAACGGGGTACTTTCTTATCCGCACTTGATTCTCTTCCATGACTTCATAAAGATACCTGCCTTCAGGCACCTCGCTCCTTTTACTTGAACTGCCAAGACTGGCTCAATCCCCTTCGGTTTCCTGTTGATGGAATCTAAGGATGATATATTGCTCAACCGCTCAAGACTTTTCAAGATCTGTCGGATGCTGCTGTCTCAACAGAACTTTATTACCAGTCCAACCCTTCCATTTTCCGGGGCGTAAGGGGTTGGTGTGAGCCTGATAAGAATAAGAGTCTACTGCTGCTACCGTCAGGAGACGGACGAAAGGTTTTTCATCTAAAACACAAACGGCGTATGCTGCAGAACCTGCCCAGGCTTCCTCTTCAGACGCACGCAAAACCAATTGTAATTGGGGCTGAGCAACGAAGGAAAGGAAAAATGTCTCTGGAGGAATTAAAGAATAAGACCTACTCCTTCAAAAGAGTGCCAGGTTCGAAAGCTGTTCAATGAAGTAACCAGGCGAAGTCTGTTAGCTTTGCCGAATCCGACCAAGCCCGATGAGGTAGACAAGGTGAATGAACCAAACTATTGCCCCTACCATCGCCATCTTCAAATCAAAGAATGGCTGGAAAAGGCGATTCAGAACAAGGTATTTGCACTTTCCCCAGGATGTCAGCAAGATTCTCCAGTGCAACAAACAGCCAATGTCATTACCATGGATGCGGCAACCTCCACCACCGAAGATTGGGAAGGTGATGACGGTCGGAAGCAGGGGGCAGATTCTCTGTCAGGCACTGACTCTGATACCGATTCAGACATAGATAAGGGATGGATAACGGTTTCGAGGAAGAAGCCGACAAAGTCAACCGATGTCCCGTTTTCCCGGGCTATCTCGGAAGTTACAAAAGCGGATCACTATTCCTCTGTTGCTCCAGCTCTCATTCATAAGAAGAAAAAGGTTTCCAAGAAGAAGCCTAGAAAGACCACCCCTGCCCAACCACTCAAACAAACAGCCGGCAAGGTGATGACCTACGAGGAATACCTCCAATACATGGAAGAGTACTACTTTTGGTTGGAGGAATTTGAAGAATACGAGCAAGGGGAGCCGCATGAGGTTGTCCTGGATGATTTTATGCCAAAAGGCTGGAGGCAGAAAGAACCATGTTCGGTCAATCAAGAAGAAGAGGAACTTTTCTGGGAACAGCCTGTTCAGGTAGCTCCATGCCGGGTAGTTTCAGTTTACCCTCGACAATCTGTGGCAAGAACGCTTTTGCGCAGTCCCTCTGGTTCCCCAAGTTACACCTTTTTGTTGAACCGGGACCTCCACCTCCAGTATTCCGCCTGCCACATTACCACCTATGAAGGAGCGTCCTCAGAATTAGACACGGCAGCACATGATAAGGGTGATAGCGATGACGAACCCCTCTTGTTTGCTAATGAAGCTGCAATGTTGATAGAGGAACCTAATCAACATGGTAAGATCCCCGACCAGCTTTCTAAACCTGTTAAACAGGAGGTTGATGAAATGAAGCTACGAGATGGGAAGCGGTTACCCGAGCCGCATCAGAAGAAAGAGAAAGGGAAAGCTATATAGGTTGCAAATGAGCAGCCCCTGTTACCGTTGCCTAAGCCAATTCCACCTCCATCAAGCTTGCCAAAGGAGCCGGAACCCGTCGATTATAATGTTGTCTCTCATTTAAGACGGATCCCGGCTCTCCTCAGTGTGTATGACGCTTTAATGCTCTCCAAGGATATACGGGAATCCCTCATCAAGGCTTTACAGAATCCTGAACTGTACGAGGCTCATGCTGCGGAGATCCACGTTGTGGGACGAGCCGCTTATGAAGTGGATACCATTTCCTTATCAGAAGATGATTTCTTACTGGATTCCAATGAGCACAACCGCCCGTTGTACCTTGAAGGAATCCTTAACAGGAAGCCAGTAAAGCGTATTCTAGTCGATCCAGGTTCAGCGGTGAACCTCTTACCTTTACGAACCCTGAGGAAGGTTGGACATCAACCTCGTGATCTTGAGGCTGCTGTATCATTCAGGGGTTTAATCAAAGGGGCAAAGAAGAAATATCGATTAACTGCTTGCCAGCCTACCCCTAGACCGCTTATTCCTATAAGACCGGTAATTCCATCAAAGCCCAGACCTTCCCCGCTTCCTTCCTTCCTTCCTCCTTTGCTACTACTATAGATTCAATTCCTGAAAAGATGGCAAGAGCAGCTGATTCTCAAACAGCCTATTCTGATTCAATTGCGAAAACAGCTTCTCCTTCGGACCCTTGATGAATTGGGCCAGTGGACGTATCTGCGTAGGTTGAGTAGAGTCTTCTCAACCCAAAGTGTCCTGCGATCTTAGACGTATGAGCCTCCCTGATCTACTGTACCTTATCAGCTTCTCTTGGTACACACAGCTGTGCACCCCTATATAGCAGTCAGTCCGTCCTTCAAACAACATTCTGTTAACTGCCCCTTCTTCAGTTCAGGTCTAAAATCTGCATCTGTCTCATATAGTTCAACATACTCCGAATGGCATAGTGGCTGAATCTGCATAGCAACCAGCAAACTATAAACTGTAAAGGGGCCTAGATAACATATCAGCCAGCTTATTCGCTACGCCCTTTCCGAACTGATCACCAGATTGAATTGCTGAAAATATTACATCCACTTCATGTGCCGAGCCTGCTGTCACTTTGATTGTGTTTGAAGAAACTGAAGAGGCTTATGATCAGTATGAACAATCACCTCCTTACCTAGCAAGTACGGTCGCCGGTGCTTCACTGCCTGGTGAAGTGCGTACAGTTCCTTGTCATAGGTAGGATAGTTTCACTCTGCTCCACTGATCTCCTAGGCTGACCGCCTACCTTGATGTCTTGGAACAAAGCCTCAAACCGTTGTTTCAGAAGCCGATCAATTGACGCTTTCTGATTAGGCTTCAAAGAGTGTGTTGGAGACTGAATTCTCTCCTGGTTTTGTTCCTTCGGTCTGATCATCAGCAAAATCAATTTCCCACATGCATTCACTAGCCTCTTTGCTTGTGCCGCAGTGATAAGGGAGACGGTCTCCTGAGTCTTGGCAGCATTGATCATGAACTCCATCCCGTCCTTAAAAAATCTGTACTTCTGCAATCTCCTGTAATGGATAGCATCTCGTCCCCCACCTATAAGCAAATTGCCCGCAGAGGTTCGAGACCAAAATATGGATGCCGTGCAGGCGCAAGCTTTGACCGCTACTCCTATTCAGGTTGATCTTCCTGCAGGCCAAGTAGCTTCTCCTATCGTTGCCAAGGATGCAACAGCTATTAAGATTTCAGACGCTTCTGGTTCTACTGAGCGCAGTATCCACCCCAAAACTTCATCAATTGAAGCCTTATCTCTTGCAATGTTTGAATGCTTTAAGTCTCACGTGAAGAGGCGCAAGCGGTGTGAACTCCGAGGCGCAGGTGAACAGTGTCTTGACACGCTTGGGAATCGTGGTCTCGTTGAAACTCGTCATAAAGAGCTATTAAGGCAAATGCTGGATGCCTCTTCGTTAATTCGTGGCACTAAGCAGATGATTGGCGAAGATTTTAATGAGGAAGCACTGAAGACGAAGATTAATGAGGCTCAGCAGGCTTATCAGGTACTCCAAGACCACGTTACTAGCGTTGAACAGGCGAGGGCTCGAGCGGAGGCTGACAAAAGCTGTGACGTCGACCAAAGCGGGCCGTCTCTGCGAGTAAAGATAGAGACATGGATAGGAAGAAGGTGCTTCTACGAAACTTTTCTCCAAGCCTTTCTTTATTGATGAAACGATATAGATCATGTAAGGAACGCCATAATCACCTAACAGCTGCGCTCTCTAGAGCGAAGAAGTCCACATAGTTGCCAAGTTGGGAAATAAAAATCCGCATACAGGACAGATCTATAACTCCAATCTGCCAGCAAAAGACAGGAACTTGGATTTCCAACAGTCAACTCTATCTCTAATAGACTCAATAAGAGCTGAACAGTTACTGTGCTTCAACTTTTTATCAAGCAGAGGTAGTCCCAAATATCGTATAGGCAAATTTACCTTATACCACTCCCAAAGAATTGCATAGGCTGTGCCTATTAGGGCATGAACGGCTCAAAAACTAGTTACTTTTATCTTTGCTAATAAGCAAGGCCTGACCACACAGTAAACTTAGCAAATAAACCTTCCAAAGCAAGAAGAGAATGAACTTCACCTTTACAAAAAACAAGCAGATCATCCGCCAAAATAAGGTGATAAACCCTCTCTTGGGAGCCAGTTCTAAACAAGTCAATCTTTCCTTTGGCCACTTCCAATTCTATTTTAACAGAGAAAACCTCCATAACAATAGTGAAAAGATAGGGAGACAATGGGTCTCCTTGTCTCAAACCTCTATTACAAATAAGAAATCCTGAGGGAGAGCCATTAACCAAAATAGAGAAAGAAGGGGAACCCACACAAAGCTTCATCCACCTTATCCAGGTTTCATTGAAACCCATACATTTCAGGGCATGCCAAAGACATTCTCTGTTAACGCTGTCATAAGCTTTCTTTAGATCAACTTTCAAACAAGCCTTCCTTGCCCCACTTGCCAAATGAAACCCTCTTCAAAGAATATTTTTAGGGGCTACGAGAATGCTATCTGTGATATGCCTACCTTTAATGAAAACTTTTAATGGTAATCAGTTCACCAATAACAGCTTGCAGTCTCCTAGAAAGCATTTTTGAGATGATCTTGTAGAGAACATTGCTACAAGCAATAGGCCTGAAATCACCAAGTTCCACAGCATTCTTTTTTTTAGGGATTAGACAAATGAAGGTATGGTTGATTTCTCTGACAAGGCTGCCCCCATTAGAGATGTATTTCACTGCCCCACAAAGATCAGATTTCACTATATAACTGCACTTCTGATAAAAAAAGTAATGAAATCCGTCAGGCCCAGGAGCTGTGTCAGAATTAGCTTCCATCACTGCAAGTTCCATTTCTTTAAAAGAGAAATCCCTGCTAATCCATCTGCTTGCTTCCTCTGAGAAAATCCTCTTGAAAGGGATAGTTGGGTAGTCAACATGGCCTGCATCAGAACAAAACAGGTCTGAAATTTGACTATAAGGTCTTTTATAACCTGGCATTCTTTTTCAAAAGACCCATCAGATAGCTTGACCCTGCTTCTAGTATTTGCTGCAATGCGACTTTTCAGAGATGAGAAGAAAAACCTTGTATTTCTATCACCTGAATGAAGCCACTGTATTCTAGATAGTTGCTGCAATTTATATTCTTCTTTCTCAAGCATTGCATGGAGCCTTCGTTGCACAAGAACCTCCTCTTTACTGAGAAAGGGATTCATTGGATCAGATTTGAGGCTGTTTTGGATTGAAGACAGCTCCTCCCTACATCTTTGGATATAGTTAGAGCTTTTTGATTCCTCCTTAGACCATGACTTCAATGCTTTCTTTACTTCTTTGAACTTAAAAAAAAATGAAAAAATAAATAAAATTAACAGACCAAGCCTGTTTGACAACCCCAAAATAACTAGGTTTGCTCACCCAGTTATCAAAGTGTCTAAAGGGTCTAGGCCCAAAATCCACAGCTGCTTTCCATCTTACCAGGATTGGAGAATGATCACTGGAGCTGGGATTAAGAATCTCTGCAAAAGATTGTGGAAAACTGTTCATCCACTCTTGATTACAGATGGCTCTATCCAACTTACCTACTATCCTGCTGGATCCAGGTGAATGATTACTCCAAGTAAAACAGCCTCCAGAAGATTTGAGATCTGTAAGACCACAGTTCAGCATACAGTTATTTAAGTCTCTGAGGTTAGCTTCAGTCAAACACCTTCCTCCCAGTTTTTCACTGCAGAACCTGACTGTGTGGAAATCCCCATCCCATGATTCCACTTCTGTCAACCCTCCATCAGGTTGCTCATGGACAAGTAGCCCTTTGAGTGCTCTGAATATCTGATAAAGATGCACTTCACGGCTCGCATGTCAAGCTTCCCACGCTTCTGAGCAGGGACATGAGCAAACCCACTCAATCCCCATGGTCTCAAACCCACTCAATCCCCATGGTCTCAAATGGCTCAAATCTTGCTTTCTACCAGTCCAGAGCTCATAGGGAGTAGAAGGGACATACTTTTAGGGCACCCTGTTAAGGATGTAGGCTGCAGTCAACAAAGCATCTCCCCAGAAGGTGACTGGGAGATTGGCCTGCGCCATCATCGACCTAACCATGTAAAGTCAAGTGCGATTCCTTCTCTCAACAACACCCTTTTGTTGCGCAATGCCAGGAAGCGTCAACTGTCTACGGATCCCTTTCTTCTCACAGAGCTCTTTGAACAGCTCAGATAGATACTCGCGGCCACGGTCAGTTCGAAGAGTCTTAATACTCCTCTGCAACTGGTTTTAAACCTCTGCCACAAAACGAGTAAAGCAATCCAATGCTTTTGATTTGTGTGAGATCAAGTAAACATAAGCGTCAAGTCATCTATTCATGTGATGAAGTCACTGGCTCCGTGACGGCCCTTCTCATTTCTTGCTTTTATGTATCAGGTTTGGGTTTATAGGGAAAACTATTGTCGTGGTCCTTCTTAGCCTTGGTATTGCAGAGAGTAGGTTGAACAGTAGTGGCCTTTTGACCTTCAGTAGGGGCCTTTTGACCTTCAGTAGGGGTCTTTTGACCTTCAGTAGTGGACTGACTGACTGAATCCCCTTTTATCCTCAATAGCTCATATTTAAATATAGTAGTAGCATCTTGACTTCCTAGGTCAATTACATTTATAGGTCGTGTATCTATCCAAACATTTTCTGAATCATAGACATTCTCTCTTTTCGTACTCTGTGGTAGTCCTAGTTTGATGATCATCTCTTTTTTCCAATCTATTCTGAAAATTGCTTGAGTGGGGATCTGCTCCGTTAGGGATGGATCTGCTAATTGCTTTTTAAACCATTCAGATGTTACTAAATCTTTAGCAGGGCCCTTGTGTTTAATAATATGTTTTTCGTCAACAGTTACTAACATATAACTTTTTGGTGCTAAAAAGAATCCTTTCTTGACATTGTATTCGAGTTTAAATTTCCCCATTTCCATGGATGAGATTAAATCGTCAGAAAGAGGACGTCCTAGAACTATTGAGTCAGTATCAGTATAATAACAGTCAGGTCTGGAAATGTATGGATACATATGAATACGAGCACAAGCAGTTATAGCAGCTGCCAATTGAACCGCCGACATCTTAGGAGCTTTCCAGTTATCGTCTTCTACAAAGCTACTATTGGTAATGTAATTGACAATATAGTAATGATCGGTAAGCATTTCTGCTGATTGAAAATTATCCATCTTCATCAATTCCTCGTATCTTTTTTGATCGCAGATCTCGGTTACTGTACTTTCTGGATTCATACCAAATCTACCATAGAGCGAATTCATTAAAATCTTATAAATAAATGTCATAGGCTCATCACCTCTTTTCTTAGCTTCTAGTCTGCTTTCATAGAGGTCAGAGATAATCCCTTCGAAAGGACTGGACTTCGCCTCAAACAAATACCCCCTAAGAGGAATTATATGGTAACCTAAATCACGTGCGAACTTCAACTCTTCACTATAAAAGATTCCAATGAATTTACCTGTAGGAAAGATTAAAGTACCAAATTTATCCTTATATGGCAAGAATGGATGTGATATACTAGTAGGACATACAACATAGGCCTCAATAAATCCAAACAAGTTATCTAAATCCTGGCCTTCTAAATTATTATGCCAGACAGGTACACCACAAGGCATCGGATAGGATTTCATAATATAAGGATATAAAGAGTTAACATCGTAGTAGTAAAGATTCTCACCATAGGGCTTATATACATCCACATGACCCCCATAATAGCCGCGCCTAATAAAAGTGTCTTGGTTGCGAGTTGGTATATTTATATGAAAGATATTATCATCAAAATATTTCTTACGAAAGATTTTCAGGGAAAGCGCTGACACTGTCATCGCATCCTCAATATCAATCTGATACTTAGACCAATTAATCTCTTGAGCCTTCAACATCACACCACCTAAGATAAGGATATCTTGTCGAAGATAGTTTATCAAATCCTCACTCTTAGCCTGAAGATCAGACACATCCAAATCCGCATGTGGGATAGAACCTTTGGGGCCTAATTCAGGGCATAACGTCCTTCCCAATGATGCAAGAGAGCTAGGCAGCAATGTGCAAGAATCTCTAAAACGTAATAAGAATTTATCGTTAATATAGACTTTCAACTCGTAAAGTTTATGATTCCTCACCAAGGGTTTGATTTTATACTTTTTACCACGATCAGCATAATACCTAAGAATTAAAATTCCATCAAATCGGGCAAAATTGTGGAAATAAACAGTTCGAAGCCTCTTATTTTTCATCACACATTCTTCCAATTTAGTGAAATAATCAAATAACATTTTTTGACTCCTTTCTTCAAAGTCAGGATAGAAAGTTATGTAATTTTCACTGAATAAGGTTTCAATCAAATTGGAAGTCAGATCATCACCTGGCATAACCACTAAGTAACCAATCGCATAAGGAACATGAACATTATTTACCAAAATAGTCTCTATATCGGCTACAATGAAAGGACGACATTCTTCTTGATTATTACCTTTGATTGCGCTTATCTTAGAGGGAATACGACTCTGTTTATAAAGAAGTGATTTGACTTCTGGTAGATTAGCACTTATTATATTAGTATCCATAACATTGATAATCTTTCCAATCATATCAGAAGCAGGTATATTAGGAAAGTCTAATGATTTAATGGAATCCTTTGATTCATAATAGATATTAATGAAGACCCCTTTTATCACAGCATCCTCATATTTCTCACCGTATAACCTCACTAGTTGTTCAATTATATCATAGATCCTTTTTTTAGGAAGTCTATTACCTTTTTGATCACACAAAGGAATAGCCTTGCCCAATGTATATGACAGCTCAGAAGATCTAGGTAAACACATTGTATATCCCATGGTAAATTTCACATACTCAGAATCAATATTGTAAGCGTACTGCTCTAGCAATTGTATAAAGGCTAATATTAGAATTTCATAATCAGTAATGCGAGGGTATGGTTCAATAAAACTAGTAGAAGCATATAGATTTCCAGGATAACGATTCTTCCATCTAACACTATCAATACCTAATTGTAACCTATCCCAATAAGAATAATAGTTGATAGAGGAATACGACTTATGAAAAATAGGTTTCCAGAGCATGGAATTGGAATGATTTGTAAAAAATAGCATCATGTTTTATCTTATCTTATTTTATTTTTTTTACTAAAAGGTTACAACTTCGCTTTTCATCATTAATAAAAACTACCAGAACCGCACAACTCACATAGGCCGGCCTGTCGCTTAGGCCATTTTCTTCGTTAGTAGAACTAACTATATCAATGAATTGCAGGTCTTGCAGGACGGAGGCGCAAGGCGAGGAGCAAGCCCCTGAACCGGCACAAGTTCCCCACGCTCAGTAAGATCAGGAGCAGCCTCAGGTTGAAAAACCAGCGGCAGTGGAAAATGCTGAAGACCAGCGGGAGCTGCGTGAGGAACTTATTGGTTACTTGACTGCACGGCTCGGCTTACGCAGCTAGTTCGTGAGCAGTATGAGATTTTGATACTAAAGGGGCTCTCCTCTTCTTGTCCAGTAACCATTCTGAGTGGGGGACTGCGAAAGTCAATTCTTAAAGTCCTGTAATAAAGTTTCATTCCGGAAGCTACAAACTTGTAAGCGCTATGTACTACAAGAAGACCATGAGAAGAAGGTCTGAACGAAAACATCGTCATATTACCGAGTCTGGGCTTTCTATGATGTTCGCCACCCGGCCTCGAATAGAGGAGGCACTTTCAACGGAGACACATAGATCAATCAGATTATACTCTCGACGGCTCCTTTCCATTCCGTTGCCTCCTGGTTACGATCGTTTGGGTGCATATTTTTCCCTCATGTTGATTCTTCGATGCGGAACAAACCAAGGCTCTTGAGTGTATCTTCATCGGATATAGTGCAATAAGGGCGTTTAGGCGGCGCACTTTCCGACCTGGAAAGTTATCCTCTATCGTCATGTTACCTTTGACGGAACCAGGCGAGTCTTCGACTCGGACTCGGGCTTATTCGGTTTATACTAGTTTTCTTCCTAAAGGGCTTTCCATGGATGTGATTCAGGGTTCCAAACCTTACAGAGATTTGATTAGGGAACGCTAATAGAGATCCTAATGAAGGCTTTACTAGGGACCACCCCCCCCCCCCCCCCCCCCCCCCCCCCCCCCCCCCCCCCCCCCCCCCCCCCCCCCCCCCCCCCCCCCCCTTAACATTCCTTTGTAAAAGAGACCGAGCCGAGATTGATGTTGGATGAGAATGATATAAGCGATGGAAGAAGGAAGGTAAGAGTACGATTGGCCTCCTTCATGATGAGAGGAGAAACGTAAGTAGTCAAGTCGAGTTCGAATAGTGCCAGGAGGCTTCATTGACTACCCTCAGGTGCTTATTTGCCTGTAAGCATGGGAGAGACTCGATTCCGATCGTGAAGCTAAACACTGCAAGTGACGGGGGAGGGGGTTGGAGCGAAGACAGGAAGGAAGTAGCTCTTTCCAACGTACGAGGGTAGAAAGGGTCTGGGCTATGT
>JAODYA010000965.1:0-17279 GCA_025727855.1 Dyckia ibiramensis | reverse complement strand
TGGAATCGTCTTGCGCCATATGTACTGAGATTGTTCGGGAGACATGGTCAAAGCCCGGGTTCGCTTACAGAAAGTTCCACTGGAAGCAGATGAGTATCGAATGAATGGATACTCTGAGATAGAACGAGAAAAAGCAAATTTATTTAAAAATAATTAAACTTGTGATAGTTTGGAACGATTATAAAATTACAAAAAAGAAACCCTTCGAACAACAAAGAGCGATAAATCAGGTCCGACAACGAGTTTTCCAACAAGCCTTACAATCCACTCTAGGAACTCTGAATAGTTCTTTCTTTGAATACCGCCGTACTATCCGCGCCATATTGGCATTCTCGGGGCCATGGAAGAAATAACTCATTAGCCCTTCAACGAAGACTTGAGTTTTCAATTTAGGCATTATTTTCTTTTTTTTTTTTTTTTTTTGTTTTTGTTTTAGTAAAGCGCCATCTACCCCTGTTACGTAGGTCGAGACTCCTCCGTTTCTCTCTTATTTGAGTTTGAGTCCTTTGGCAGTGACAGAAACATGATAAAGCAAGTGTGTACCCTATTCTACTGTCCGAAACAAGTATTCTTCTTGAGTATGTCCAAAAAAAGGAATGTCGTAAGGTGCGACCTTGCTAATAGCGATAGAGAATCCAGTTAACGTACCCAGGATTCATGAGCAAGCCAGTAGGGAGGGCAGGGGTTGTTTTCCAGCTGAATCAATCTCCCCGAATCAATGAGAGCAAGGGTACTAGCGATAGCCATTCAATCCCTAGACAGCAAGCACCCCCGTCCGTTCGAGTGAAGCTGAAGTTTCAGTTTCCATAATCCCGGTAATCGTGGTTTCGTGCTTATATTCTTGATATTGTTACTTGATGGGAGATGGAACAGGAAGGGTCGATGGTAATTGAGGTATCTAGACCCTGGTTAGCTCTCCTTCCTTTATTCAATCAGCATCTTACCTTCCCTTGGGGTGGGGAACTTGCTTTCATTGATAAAATAAGTAGTAGGTTTCGCTTAAGGCCTTTGGGCAGAGTGTTGAAGGTTTCCTTTCCCACTTAAGCTTTTTCCTTCAACCATGCTACATACACCGAATTGGTAAGAAAGCTATTTGCTTATGGGCTTTACGTATCTTTCCATCCTCCACTCGGGAACAGGCGTTAGGGATTTCTTTTATGGCTGTCCGTCTTTTTATTGGATTTCAGTCCCTTAAACGATAACGAGGTACGATAAGGCTGTAAGGAACATAGGCTGACTTGAGGATATGGACCGGACTCTTTGAACCCTTAGTGAAAGAAGGTACTGGAATAAGCGTCTTAGCCGACTATACGCTGTTCATGAAAGCTCGACAAGTTCCAGCTCCTCAGTTCTTTTTCTTATTAGGCAGCACGGTAGCGAAGCTAATGAAAAGGGGTAAAAAAGGGGACAAGAAGGGAATGAGCGGGTTGTAGGCTGGTGGCACAAACTGTGCTTTTGTTTGTTTGGATGTGTATTCTGTCTTTCCTAACGATGTTGTAGGGGTCTACTTTCTCGCTCTAGGCAACATATGCATTCGAGCATTGGAAAGGAAAGTCCCAACAATAGCTGGCGCAGGGGGATATATTAAGGCATAGGCTCATGGGCTCCTATTGGTCTGGTATTGCTCTGTAATACTATGTATATACGTGCTACGCGCTCGGAATATGGGGTGTGTGGTCCTCCTCGGGCACAGGCTTGGAGGACTAGCTTTCAACAGTAGATAAAAAAGCCAGAAGCCCGGCGTGCTTTATTACTCTATTCAAGGTGACATCCTGTAATAAGAATAAGTCTTCTCGGCTTGAACGGGAATGGGGCACAGGGTACGCATAAGCCTTAAAGGGACTGGCTTTCTACTTTTTTTGTCTGAAGGAAGCCTAATAACTGCCTTGATTCGCTTACTTTGTAGCAAAAAAAGGGTGCAGGTGCAAGTGAAAACTCCCCAACCAATCTCTTACTTCTGTGGTAGCTTCCCTGTTGTGGTGGAGAACGTGGTGCTTTCTTATCTTCTCTCTTATTCTGTTCCTCTTCCTTGACTTCATATAGCTGCCTTCCTTCAGGCACCTCGCTCCTTTCATCTTGAACTGCCAAGACTGGCTCAATCCCCTTCGGTTTCCTGTTGATGGAATCTAATGATGTTATATTGCTTTAACTGCTCAAGACTTTTCAAGATCTGTCGGATGCTGCTGTCTCAACAGGACTTATTACCAGTCCAACCCTTCCATTTTCCGGGGCGTAAGGTTTGTGTGAGCCTGATAAGAATAAGAGTCTACTGCTGCTACCGTCAGGAGACGGACGAAAGGTTTTTCATCTAAAACACAAACGGCGTATGCTGCAGAACCTGCCCAGGCTTCCTCTTCAGACGCACGCAAAACCAATTGTAATTGGGGCTGAGCAACGAAGGAAAGGAAAAATGTCTCTGGAGGAATTAAAGAATAAGACCTACTCCTTCAAAAGAGTGCCAGGTTCGAAAGCTGTTCAATGAAGTAACCAGGCGAAGTCCTGTTAGCTTTGCCGAATCCGACCAAGCCCGATGAGGAGACAAGGTGAATGAACCAAACTATTGCCCCTACCATCGCCATCTTCAAATCAAAGAATGGCTGGAAAAGGCGATTCAGAACAAGGTATTTGCACTTTCCCCAGGATGTCAGCAAGATTCTCCAGTGCAAAACAAACAGCCAATGTCATTACCATGGATGCGGCAACCTCCACCACCGAAGATTGGGAAGGTGATGACGGTCGGAAGCAGGGGGACACTCTGTCAGGCACTGACTGATACTGATTCAGACATAGATAAGGGATGGATAACGGTTTCGAGGAAGAAGCCGACAAAGAACCGACCGATGTCCCGTTTTCCCGGGCTATCTCGGAAGTTACAAAAGCGGATCACTATCCCTCTGTTGCTCGACAGCTCTCATTCATAAGAAGAAAAAGGTTTCCGAAGAAGAAGCCTAGAAAGACCACCCTGCCCAACCACTCAAACAAACAGCCGGCAAGGTGATGACCTTACCAGGAATACCTCCAATACATGGGAGAGTACTACTTTTGGTTGGAGGAATTTGAAGAATACTCAGCAAGGGGAGCCGCATGAGGTCGTCCTGGATGATTTTATGCCAAAAGGCTGGAGGCAAAGAAGAACTGATGTTCGGTCAATCAAGAAGAAGAGGAACTTTTCTGGGAACAGCCTGTTCAGGTAGCTCCATGCCGGGTAGTTTCAGTTTACCCTCGACAATCTGTGGCAGTAATGCTTTGTGCAGCCCCCTTGGTTCCCCAAGTTACACCTTTTGTTGAACCGGGACCTCCACCTCCAGTATTCCGCCTGCCACATGACCACCTATGAAGGAGCGTCCTCAGAATTAGACACGGCAGCACATGATAAGGGTGATAGCGATGACGAACCCCTCTGTCTTCGCTAAATGAGCTGCAATGTTGATAGAGGAAACCTAATCAACATGGTAAGATCCCCTGACCAGCTTCTAAACCTGTTAAACAGGAGGTTGATGAAATGAAGCTACTAGATGGGAAGCGGTTACCCGAGCCGCATCAGAAGAAAGAGAAAGGGAAAGCTATATAGGTTGAAATGAGCAGCCCCTGTTACCGTTCCCGCCTAAGCCAATTCCACCTCCATCAAGCTTGCCAAAGGAGCCGGAACCCGTCGATTATAATGTTGTCTCTCATCAAGACGGATCCCGGCTCTCCTCAGTGTGTATGACGCTTTAATGCTCTCCAAGGATATACGGGAATCCCTCATCGAGGCTTTACAGAATCCTGAACTGTACGAGGCTCATGCTGCGGCAGATCCACGTTGTGGGACGAGCCGCTTATGAAGTGGATACCATTTCCTTATCAGAAGATGATTTCTTACTGGATTCCAATGAGCACAACCGCCCGTTGTACCTTGAAGGAATCCTTAACAGGAAGCCAGTAAAGCGAATTCCTTAGTCGATCCAGGTTCAGCGGTGAACCTCTTACCTTTACGAACCCTGAGAGGTTGGACATCAACCTCGTGATCTTGAGGCTGCTGTATCATTCAGGGGTTTAATCAAAGGGGCAAAGAAGAAATATCGATTAACTGCTTGCCAGCCTACCCAGACCGCTTATTCCTATAAGACCTGTAATTCCATCAAAGCCCAGACCTTCCCCGCTTCCTTCCTTCCTTCCTCCTTTGCTACTACTATAGATTCAATTCCTGAAAAGATGGCAAGAGCAGCTGATTCTCAAACAGCCTATTCTGATTCAATTGCGAAAACAGCTTCTCCTTCGGACCCTTGATGAATTGGTCCTTCAAACAACATTCTGTTAACTGCCCCTTCTTCAGTTCAGGCATAGTGGCTGAATCTGCATAGCAACCAGCAAACTATAAACTGTAAAGGGGCCTAGATAACATATCAGCCAGCTTATTCGCTACGCCCTTTCCGAACTGATCACCAGATTGAATTGCTGAAAATATTACATCCACTTCATGTGCCGAGCCTGCTGTTCGGTCTGATCATCAGCAAAATCAATTTCCCACATGCATTCACTAGCCTCTTTGCTTGTGCCGCAGTGATAAGGAGACGGTCTCCTGAGTCTTGGCAGCATTGATCATGAACTCCATCCCGTCCTTAAAAAATCTGTACTTCTGCAACTTCCGTAATGGATAGCATCTCGTCCCCCACCTATAAGCAAATTGCCCGCAGAGGTTTGAGACCAAAACATGGATGCCGCAGGCGCAAGCTTTGACCGCTACTCCTATTCAGGTTGATCTTCCTGCAGGCCAAGTAGCTTCTCCTATCGTTGCCAAGGATGCAACAGCCATTAAGATTTCAGACGCTTCTGGTTCTACTGAGCGCAGTATCCACCCCAAAACTTCATCAATTGAAGCCTTATCTCTTGCAATGTTTGGAATGCTTTAAGTCTCACGTGAAGAGGCGCAAGCGGTGTGAACTCCGAGGCGCAGGTGAACAGTGTCTTGACACGCTTGGGAATCGTGGTCTCGTTGAAACTCGTCATAAAGAGCTATTAAGGCAAATGCTGGATGCCTTTTCGTTAATTCGTGGCACTAAGCAGATGATTGGCGAAGATTTTAATGAGGAAGCACTGAAGACGAAGATTAATGAGGCTCAGCAGGCTTATCAGGTACTCCAAGACCACGTTACTAGCGTTGGACTGGCGAGGGCTCGAGCGGAGGTTGACAAAAGTTGTGACGTCGACCAAAGCGGGCCGTCTCTGCGAGTAAAGATAGAGACATGGATAGGAAGAAGGTGCTTCTACGAAACTTTTTCCAAGCCTTTCTTTATTGATGAAACGATATAGATCATGTAAGGAACGCCATAATCACCTAACAGCTGCGCTCTCTAGAGCGAAGAAGTCCACATAGTTGCCAAGTTGGGAAATAAAAATCCGCATACAGGACAGATCTAATTAACTCCAATCTGCCAGCAAAAGACAGGAACTTGGATTTCCAACAGTCAACTCTATCTCTAATAGACTCAATAAGAGCTGAACAGTTACTGTGCTTCAACTTTTTATCAAGCAGAGGTAGTCCCAAATATCGTATAGGCAAATTTACCTTATACCACTCCCAAAGAATTGCATAGGCTGTGCCTATTAGGGCATGAACGGCTCAAAAACTAGTTACTTTTATCTTTGCTAATAAGCAAGGCCTGACCACACAGTAAACTTAGCAAATAAACCTTCCAAAGCAAGAAGAGAATGAACTTCACCTTTACAAAAAACAAGCAGATCATCCGCCAAAATAAGGTGATAAACCCTCTCTTGGGAGCCAGTTCTAAACAAGTCAATCTTTCCTTTGGCCACTTCCAATTCTATTTTAACAGAGAAAACCTCCATAACAATAGTGAAAAGATAGGGAGACAATGGGTCTCCTTGTCTCAAACCTCTATTACAAATAAGAAATCCTGAGGGAGAGCCATTAACCAAAATAGAGAAAGAAGGGGAACCCACACAAAGCTTCATCCACCTTATCCAGGTTTCATTGAAACCCATACATTTCAGGGCATGCCAAAGACATTCTCTGTTAACGCTGTCATAAGCTTTCTTTAGATCAACTTTCAAACAAGCCTTCCTTGCCCCACTTGCCAAATGAAACCCTCTTCAAAGAATATTTTTAGGGGCTACGAGAATGCTATCTGTGATATGCCTACCTTTAATGAAAACTTTTAATGGTAATCAGTTCACCAATAACAGCTTGCAGTCTCCTAGAAAGCATTTTTGAGATGATCTTGTAGAGAACATTGCTACAAGCAATAGGCCTGAAATCACCAAGTTCCACAGCATTCTTTTTTTTAGGGATTAGACAAATGAAGGTATGGTTGATTTCTCTGACAAGGCTGCCCCCATTAGAGATGTATTTCACTGCCCCACAAAGATCAGATTTCACTATATAACTGCACTTCTGATAAAAAAAGTAATGAAATCCGTCAGGCCCAGGAGCTGTGTCAGAATTAGCTTCCATCACTGCAAGTTCCATTTCTTTAAAAGAGAAATCCCTGCTAATCCATCTGCTTGCTTCCTCTGAGAAAATCCTCTTGAAAGGGATAGTTGGGTAGTCAACATGGCCTGCATCAGAACAAAACAGGTCTGAAATTTGACTATAAGGTCTTTTATAACCTGGCATTCTTTTTCAAAAGACCCATCAGATAGCTTGACCCTGCTTCTAGTATTTGCTGCAATGCGACTTTTCAGAGATGAGAAGAAAAACCTTGTATTTCTATCACCTGAATGAAGCCACTGTATTCTAGATAGTTGCTGCAATTTATATTCTTCTTTCTCAAGCATTGCATGGAGCCTTCGTTGCACAAGAACCTCCTCTTTACTGAGAAAGGGATTCATTGGATCAGATTTGAGGCTGTTTTGGATTGAAGACAGCTCCTCCCTACATCTTTGGATATAGTTAGAGCTTTTTGATTCCTCCTTAGACCATGACTTCAATGCTTTCTTTACTTCTTTGAACTTAAAAAAAAAATGAAAAAATAAATAAAATTAACAGACCAAGCCTGTTTGACAACCCCAAAATAACTAGGTTTGCTCACCCAGTTATCAAAGTGTCTAAAGGGTCTAGGCCCAAAATCCACAGCTGCTTTCCATCTTACCAGGATTGGAGAATGATCACTGGAGCTGGGATTAAGAATCTCTGCAAAAGATTGTGGAAAACTGTTCATCCACTCTTGATTACAGATGGCTCTATCCAACTTACCTACTATCCTGCTGGATCCAGGTGAATGATTACTCCAAGTAAAACAGCCTCCAGAAGATTTGAGATCTGTAAGACCACAGTTCAGCATACAGTTATTTAAGTCTCTGAGGTTAGCTTCAGTCAAACACCTTCCTCCCAGTTTTTCACTGCAGAACCTGACTGTGTGGAAATCCCCATCCCATGATTCCACTTCTGTCAACCCTCCATCAGGTTGCTCATGGACAAGTAGCCCTTTGAGTGCTCTGAATATCTGATAAAGATGCACTTCACGGCTCGCATGTCAAGCTTCCCACGCTTCTGAGCAGGGACATGAGCAAACCCACTCAATCCCCATGGTCTCAAACCCACTCAATCCCCATGGTCTCAAATGGCTCAAATCTTGCTTTCTACCAGTCCAGAGCTCATAGGGAGTAGAAGGGACATACTTTTAGGGCACCCTGTTAAGGATGTAGGCTGCAGTCAACAAAGCATCTCCCCAGAAGGTGACTGGGAGATTGGCCTGCGCCATCATCGACCTAACCATGTAAAGTCAAGTGCGATTCCTTCTCTCAACAACACCCTTTTGTTGCGCAATGCCAGGAAGCGTCAACTGTCTACGGATCCCTTTCTTCTCACAGAGCTCTTTGAACAGCTCAGATAGATACTCGCGGCCACGGTCAGTTCGAAGAGTCTTAATACTCCTCTGCAACTGGTTTTAAACCTCTGCCACAAAACGAGTAAAGCAATCCAATGCTTTTGATTTGTGTGAGATCAAGTAAACATAAGCGTCAAGTCATCTATTCATGTGATGAAGTCACTGGCTCCGTGACGGCCCTTCTCATTTCTTGCTTTTATGTATCAGGTTTGGGTTTATAGGGAAAACTATTGTCGTGGTCCTTCTTAGCCTTGGTATTGCAGAGAGTAGGTTGAACAGTAGTGGCCTTTTGACCTTCAGTAGGGGCCTTTTGACCTTCAGTAGGGGTCTTTTGACCTTCAGTAGTGGACTGACTGACTGAATCCCCTTTTATCCTCAATAGCTCATATTTAAATATAGTAGTAGCATCTTGACTTCCTAGGTCAATTACATTTATAGGTCGTGTATCTATCCAAACATTTTCTGAATCATAGACATTCTCTCTTTTCGTACTCTGTGGTAGTCCTAGTTTGATGATCATCTCTTTTTTCCAATCTATTCTGAAAATTGCTTGAGTGGGGATCTGCTCCGTTAGGGATGGATCTGCTAATTGCTTTTTAAACCATTCAGATGTTACTAAATCTTTAGCAGGGCCCTTGTGTTTAATAATATGTTTTTCGTCAACAGTTACTAACATATAACTTTTTGGTGCTAAAAAGAATCCTTTCTTGACATTGTATTCGAGTTTAAATTTCCCCATTTCCATGGATGAGATTAAATCGTCAGAAAGAGGACGTCCTAGAACTATTGAGTCAGTATCAGTATAATAACAGTCAGGTCTGGAAATGTATGGATACATATGAATACGAGCACAAGCAGTTATAGCAGCTGCCAATTGAACCGCCGACATCTTAGGAGCTTTCCAGTTATCGTCTTCTACAAAGCTACTATTGGTAATGTAATTGACAATATAGTAATGATCGGTAAGCATTTCTGCTGATTGAAAATTATCCATCTTCATCAATTCCTCGTATCTTTTTTGATCGCAGATCTCGGTTACTGTACTTTCTGGATTCATACCAAATCTACCATAGAGCGAATTCATTAAAATCTTATAAATAAATGTCATAGGCTCATCACCTCTTTTCTTAGCTTCTAGTCTGCTTTCATAGAGGTCAGAGATAATCCCTTCGAAAGGACTGGACTTCGCCTCAAACAAATACCCCCTAAGAGGAATTATATGGTAACCTAAATCACGTGCGAACTTCAACTCTTCACTATAAAAGATTCCAATGAATTTACCTGTAGGAAAGATTAAAGTACCAAATTTATCCTTATATGGCAAGAATGGATGTGATATACTAGTAGGACATACAACATAGGCCTCAATAAATCCAAACAAGTTATCTAAATCCTGGCCTTCTAAATTATTATGCCAGACAGGTACACCACAAGGCATCGGATAGGATTTCATAATATAAGGATATAAAGAGTTAACATCGTAGTAGTAAAGATTCTCACCATAGGGCTTATATACATCCACATGACCCCCATAATAGCCGCGCCTAATAAAAGTGTCTTGGTTGCGAGTTGGTATATTTATATGAAAGATATTATCATCAAAATATTTCTTACGAAAGATTTTCAGGGAAAGCGCTGACACTGTCATCGCATCCTCAATATCAATCTGATACTTAGACCAATTAATCTCTTGAGCCTTCAACATCACACCACCTAAGATAAGGATATCTTGTCGAAGATAGTTTATCAAATCCTCACTCTTAGCCTGAAGATCAGACACATCCAAATCCGCATGTGGGATAGAACCTTTGGGGCCTAATTCAGGGCATAACGTCCTTCCCAATGATGCAAGAGAGCTAGGCAGCAATGTGCAAGAATCTCTAAAACGTAATAAGAATTTATCGTTAATATAGACTTTCAACTCGTAAAGTTTATGATTCCTCACCAAGGGTTTGATTTTATACTTTTTACCACGATCAGCATAATACCTAAGAATTAAAATTCCATCAAATCGGGCAAAATTGTGGAAATAAACAGTTCGAAGCCTCTTATTTTTCATCACACATTCTTCCAATTTAGTGAAATAATCAAATAACATTTTTTGACTCCTTTCTTCAAAGTCAGGATAGAAAGTTATGTAATTTTCACTGAATAAGGTTTCAATCAAATTGGAAGTCAGATCATCACCTGGCATAACCACTAAGTAACCAATCGCATAAGGAACATGAACATTATTTACCAAAATAGTCTCTATATCGGCTACAATGAAAGGACGACATTCTTCTTGATTATTACCTTTGATTGCGCTTATCTTAGAGGGAATACGACTCTGTTTATAAAGAAGTGATTTGACTTCTGGTAGATTAGCACTTATTATATTAGTATCCATAACATTGATAATCTTTCCAATCATATCAGAAGCAGGTATATTAGGAAAGTCTAATGATTTAATGGAATCCTTTGATTCATAATAGATATTAATGAAGACCCCTTTTATCACAGCATCCTCATATTTCTCACCGTATAACCTCACTAGTTGTTCAATTATATCATAGATCCTTTTTTTAGGAAGTCTATTACCTTTTTGATCACACAAAGGAATAGCCTTGCCCAATGTATATGACAGCTCAGAAGATCTAGGTAAACACATTGTATATCCCATGGTAAATTTCACATACTCAGAATCAATATTGTAAGCGTACTGCTCTAGCAATTGTATAAAGGCTAATATTAGAATTTCATAATCAGTAATGCGAGGGTATGGTTCAATAAAACTAGTAGAAGCATATAGATTTCCAGGATAACGATTCTTCCATCTAACACTATCAATACCTAATTGTAACCTATCCCAATAAGAATAATAGTTGATAGAGGAATACGACTTATGAAAAATAGGTTTCCAGAGCATGGAATTGGAATGATTTGTAAAAAATAGCATCATGTTTTATCTTATCTTATTTTATTTTTTTTTTATTTTTTTCAATTTGAAATAGCTTTTCAATAGAAGGAGAAGGGAAGTTTTTAAGCGGTGTGTGTTTTGAGATACAATCAATCGAAGAGAATAATCTAAACAGGATCCCATAAGAAACAAGAATTCTTTTTTGGAAAGAGATTGAAAAGGGATAAGCACAATGAGATTCAAAATAAAAAAACAAATAAAAAAGAAAAAAAAAGGGTTCGTTCATTTCCTTTATAAAGAAGAAGGGATCAAGCTATCGTGAATGTTTATAATCTATACCTGCTTGCTTTCAGTCTCTGTTATCTTTTTCTATTCTTTTTCTATCCTTTTTCTGACTCTCTTTCTGATTCGAAGCGAAGGAGAGTCCTTTACATTCTAATCATGTTGAAAAATCCCAAGCTCTACTTTTTGTCCATAGACCGAGGCTGGTGGATTATCAGGGTAAAAAAAAGCCCCAGTAATCTATCATCCTTCGACATTTTGGGCTGTATATTTCCAAATCCTCTGGCGTGACCCCATTCCGCGGGAGGGTTCCGATTGGAGGGTCTCCATAGACTCTACCAGCAGTCTTAAAATGAGTCAATTTATTATCCCGTAAAACCCACTTGGTTGGTTCTTCCATAATGATATTTTGTCCTCAGAGGCCAATTGAAAATCAACTAAACTCAAAGAGCCTGGGATTTCTTGACTTGCTGTGCCATAGCCGCATCGTTCTTATCGTTTGGCTTCTTTGTTTGCCCTTTCGAAGATTGGCTTGACCAAAAGACCAACGTAGGTGCGTTGGATTTGCCCCCAGACGAGGAAGTCTGGGGTGCCTTATAAGAGGCCTTAGTCTCTTGGCCTGTAGGAGCGGGTCGTATAGTTATCCCCGGCTGTTTCTTAACGTCCTTCGCGGTCACTATTGGTATCAATACAAGCTTTGGTGAGGGAGACGAATGACCTGCTGGCGTTGATTCATTCTTTATGCCCGATTGGGGATTAGCTTTCTGCGGCTGAGAAGATGACTGTGAGGCTTGAGACTTGTAATGTTCTCCTTTCGGTGGTAGACCTCGAATAAAAAATGGGAACTCGATCTTTTTGGCTACTGGATTCCCCAGGATTGTTAGGGCTGGCTTGTACGTTGTCTTGCTTACCTGATTCTTCTGAGGACTTGTAGTACTGATAATCAGCAAAATAGGATTCTTCTTCTATTTTTTATTGAGTAAATAGTATTCTTTCTTGTTCAATCTTATTCATTATTGAATGGAATCTTCCTGTAGGAGGGTCCAGGTCCATAGCCCTTTATCGAAGATCCATATTCAGTTGATGCCAGGCACAGCTTATTGAAGAGCCACTTTGCCGAGTTTTTGATCCAGTAGTCGGAACCTTCGCCCGGAAGGTCGATCCAGCAATGGAATAAGTCACGTAGGTGGTTCCCCCTCCGATTCTATAGCCAGTCTCCTTACCAGGTTGGTATGGGCGCACGCGCGTATCCACATCTATTTTCAATAGAAGATTATCCGGAGGCAGAAGTACTATAGGTATGGACGTTTATAGGGGTAGGAGCATCCCTCGCATCGGAATCAGTCCCAGTACTAGTATCCATCCCCCGACCCCGCACCATCACTATCACCAACAGAAGCAAAGTAGAGAGCTTATTAAGTTGTTTGGCCCGCCCATTCCTATTCTAGTTGCTAAACCTGGTTTTTGGTATGTCAAACCCTCCATGTGGTGGGTGGATCAAGCCTTCTCTCTCCGGTGTAAGGATAAGTTCCGATTGAAGAAGTGTTGAGTTGTCACAAGCTAGAGGGCTGGACATGGAGCCACTCCAATTCGGTAAGTGAAGCCAAGCCCGGTCCCGACGCCTCCTTCATCATTCACATCTCTCTTTCTCATTCCCCGCTTGACATCTTTTTCTCTCAATGGTGCTTCATTCAGGAGAATTGGAACACTTAGATCCCGATCGGCTTTTGCTAACGGGTTGTTCAGGGCAAAGAATTTGCCCATAGAGGAGAGTAGTTGACCTATATTCGAATACCGCGAAATGTCGAGTTCGTCAGGGGCGAGTCTCCCGGGGGAGAGAAAGAGTTGTGCCAAAATAGGTTATCTAATCATGCAACTGAGACTAATAGCCCGCGGGCGAGAAGGGATAACCAACGCCTAGTCCGTTTCCGGTCGATCGAATGCCGATTATACAGAGAATTCGGCGAATTGGAAGGATGGATCAACCGACCCCGTTAGTCGTTCTTTATGTCTGGCTTTTTTTGCCGCGGAACGAACCGGGTTACCAAATTCACGATCAGAACGGTTGAAATCCAGACATACATCTGGAAAGCGTTGGTTCGAATCCAGCTCGTGAAAAAAGACTTTTTTACTTACTTTATTTAAGTAAAAAGTCCAAGAGAAAACTCAAAGTTTCCGGGCGCCGTATCCTACTAAAAAACCTTTTGGTTTAGGCTTTCTCTGGCTTTTCTACTCGTCTGGCATTCTGTTCTCCTTTGTTTTATTTTTTTATTATTTCTTTCTTTGTTTGTTATTCTTCCTTAGTTTTCGGGGGGTTTTCAATTGGCTTTTTTTTTTTTCAAACGAAAACAATAAAGACGAAACAGAAAGATCAAGCCTAAAATCAGTATTGCAAAAAGCACGATCTTTCTACCTGTGGTCATTAAAGCTCTTCCTTCTGATCCTATAAAATGCCCTTGAAAGACTGCGATGAGACATAAACTACTTTTTTAGAAGGATAAAATTGAGTAAGAATGTGGAAATCGAAATTGATTTGATCTGTGTCAAAAGGAATGAAGAAAGGAGTCGACGCATTGTTTCGCTATCTCTTGCTTCCAATTTCGCCAGATCCATGGCCCAGGGGCCGGGAATGGCAACCTCCTTTCCAGCTTTAGGGCACAACAGGACCCCGGCGGGGGTTTCGCGACACCCCCTTGCAACTAGATGCGCAACTGCACATCCTTCAGCCCTAGTGACACAGACCAAATCCCCATTTCAAAAGCCTGGGATCCTGTCCCTTGGACGACTTTCGTAATGGGAGAATGGGAGACTGGGTTCTGGAGTGGTAGCAGCTGGTAGAACCTGGTGAACCGTACTACTTCCCAACCTTCTGCGGACCTTGCTTCTCTTATGATATTAAGAGTTTGATCGAGGGCAGTACATTTTTCCCAATAAGCGATAGGTTGGATAAGAAAATAGGGTGGAGGAGGGTATGGAGCCGACGTCGCAGAGACTTCCACTCTTCTTTTTATGGCTTATGGCGAGGCCTTCCCACCTTTCATCTTCCATCTTTTGAGTGCAGGGGCATCCTCTTGTGGAGGTGGTCTTCTTTCGCTACCATTGACAACTTCCCAACATTCCTGACCTTGCAGTTATGACTCCATGCAAGTCTGCCATGTGCTCTCATTCTGGTTGTTGAGCTTTTTAAGACTGCCTACCTTATTGATATCCGCCATTGTAACTTGGTATAGTCTCCTAACGTACTACCAAGTGTGGTCCGACCAAGTCAATCAAAGTCCCTGCCTGTATACGAGCGTGATCTCCTTCAAGCAAAACCTCGGTCCCGGACCGTCTTGCAATCTTCTTTCAGGGCAGCACCTCGACTTTCAACTATCTTGCAAAATATTCTTAAGGCAGTCTCTCTCATCCCATCAAAGTCAGTAATAAATTCTCTGACCGCCTCGCTCTTCTACCACTTGTTGAAGAAAGTGGCCACGTGAAAGAAAGAGGAGCACTCAGTTTGATTGAGACTCAACAGAATAAAAAATAAAATTACACACTTTTATTTTTTATTACTTGCCACCACTCACTTAGGAAAGAAAGAGAACTACTCTCATGCAAATACTTGAATAGAAAAAGATGGACTTCTCTCTATCACGCTTGATAAAGCTCATAGCTTTCTCTCTTATTCTCACATAGACAGACTTGAAACCAAAGAGGAAAGGGATGTTTGGCTTGCCTCGCTATAGGTATTCAAAGTTGCTTGCCTCCAACGGAGGGAAGGCAAGGGATTACAAGCTAAGGCTTACCGAGAAAGAGGTAAGGCAAGATTCTTAGTACTCTTTGGTCGGTTACAAGACAAGTAGCTAGCAGCTTCATGAGTGGCGGTTCAAAAGTAGATAAGCATTAGAATGATAGCTGGACATTCATCATCAACTAGATAAGATCATGATGTGGCTAAATGATATGATATTGAAGGAAAATGCGACTGGTGGAGGCGGTGAAGAAAGGACCATGAGCAAGATGAAAAGATTATGGCATTGTTGGGCAGCAAGCAATGAAAGGAGATAAAGAGAGTCGGTCTTGACTCTCAACATCAGGGACTCCCAAGCACACGAATTCTATCTCATTATAAATAGATAATAGGGGGCTTCTTATTCAACAGTCTAAGATGACTTCTATACCCGTGTCAACCAATATCAAGATCCATGGAGATATCTTTATGATCTTATCTATCTAAATGAATCAACATTTTTTTGTCAGTTGAAGTGAGTTAAAAAAAGAGAATGAATCTTTCTATTTATTTAGATATGATATGGGATGGGATGATATCTTCTCTCAATATGATAGTGAGAATGGCTTGCCCGGGACTCGAACCCGGAAACTAGTAGGATGGAGTCGAAAATTTCCTTGTTGCAAAAGAGGTAAAAAACCTCCCCAAGCCCTGCTTGCATTTTTCATTGCACACTTACCTATGTATACATAAGAAAGGAAGTTCCCTCCCTAGACTACTCGTCCTTAGTTAGCTCACTGGCAAAATCAGCCCAGATCGTAGGACTTCGACCTTGGTATAGGCAGATCAGGGGCTCACCTAAGGCGTAAAGAACATCACTCTCCGGTATAATGATCAACGAAAGCCAAAAAGCACAATGGATTCCTTCTATAGGCGGCTTGCTTGGAAGAAAGGAAAGATGAACGTGCCATACATAAGGAAAGATGGCCCAAAGAGAAGGGATTGGATACGAAGCTCTCCATAGGAACGGGCCCTATACGAGAAAGAGTTCTCAACTGAAATGGGCAAACCACATCCTCCACGGCGGAAAGAGTGAAGTCAAGCTATCTCTTGCCCTCTTTACCGATTGTCATTGTTACCTTACGACAAATGGATCGCTTATATCGAGCGATGGAAGAGTAGAGGACCTCCTTGAGATAGAGAGGTGGTTTTCCTTTTACCCATTATAGGAATTATCTCCCAAGAGAGATAGCGTTGGCTTCCGACTTAGTGAGCAGAAGTCGTCCGTATCAAGTGATAACAACAGGATCCCTTGGTTGTTGAAGAACCCGAGCGTATCAATTGAATAATTGAGCGTTACGAGTACGAGTACTTGGAAGTTATGGAAAGACAAAATCTCCTAGAAACCTGTCCTTAACGGGATGGTACTGACTTTCATCATTTTTGGAGCACAGGGACGCGAGAACCAATGACCGAACCCACAAAGACGGTCTTTCAATTTCAATAACATGTGCTTCCACAGAACACCCTTTAACTGGTTTGGACTTGTCGTCTACTTTCAGGAAATAAGGAGCGGAGAGCGTGTGTTCTTTTTTATTTGCCATGCTTCTTGCCAGTACAGTAACTTACTTCTCTGAGAGGGGTATCAGGAGAGTGGGTCAGCATCAAGACCGATTGATCTATCATTATGCTTCTCCAGTGGAAGCTGTGGATTCGAAGGACTCTACGGCGCACTAGAACTGAGGAGAGGAGATAGTTACCAGTGCCTTTTCCTACCCACCACTTTGACCCTAAAGAGTATTCTGGAGAGCAAATCTGTAGAAGGTCGTTACCAAGGGCATTTCTTGAAAGCGGAAAGGCGAAGACTTTCTTTTTTTCGAGGTCTTTTGAATGCTTCTGAAAAGCCATTTCAATGCGATCGTCAGGTCTTGCCTTCTGAGCGAACTATTCGGTAGTGGGTCAAGGAAGCTCAAAAGGACGGGATGTTAATATGTTAGGCTAAGGCACCTCTCATCACAGCACGTCGAAAGCATACCATCAAATTCATTATTGAAAGCCTTAGATTAGAGCAGTAGCACGCACAGGGATAGTCTTCCTTCTGATCCCAAAGAATGCGCGTCTGAGGTTGCATGCCCGTCTGAGGGTCTATCTGTTATCAACTTATGAAAAAGGAATTGATAGACATATTCAGGATCACGAAGGTTCGCAACTCGTATTACGGTGGAAGGTATCGAAGGTTTAGCCTAACCCAGTGAATCCGAGTAAGGGATAAATCTCCTAGGTTAGGGAATGGCAAAAAGCTCTTTTTCGAACGAAATCCTATAGTAAATCCCTCCACCACAGACAGAGAAGAAGGAAAGGATGCGATAACGCTTGTTTTCGCCTTTGAGGTTGTAGATTGAATACCAGAAAGAGAAGACCAGGAATAGCCTTTATCAAAGAGGAGAGGAGGAATGCCAGAGAATAAGAAGAAGAGTAGCTCGACGATACGTCCTTCCCTTAGCACTTTCCCCCTTTTACTCTGACCAGCAGAAGGAGCTCTTTGGCTTTACGCAAT
>JAODYA010000906.1:0-15886 GCA_025727855.1 Dyckia ibiramensis | reverse complement strand
GGGGAGGGTCGACACTCCTTAGAGCTCATAGTGAAGTATTCAGAACATGCTAAAAAAGGATCCCACATTTTATCAGAGACTCGTTGGAGGCCTCATCTACCTTACTGTAACGCGACCATACATTGCTCCCTAATAAAGTCAGCCTTTCGCCTCTACTTCCAAACGGAGCGCTCTATTCAAAGCTTCATCGAAGGTTGCAGGACATTCGCATCGACCGTCTAAACCAGACATTCAATAGGAATGAACCCTATTTTCTTCATCGTTTTTGGACCCCTTAATCTAGAACAGTCTCTCCGGATGTCTGCTTCCTTCAGACCGTACAACTGGTCGACTACTGAACCCACATCCCTTAATAGATTGAGAATTGATAGGGGACCGACCCTTTCATCAATGGAGCGGAATATGGATCGAACCGAAAGACCAGATGCTCGCCTTTTTAATACAAGGCGGGCCTTTTCTGTTGGTTGAAGTGCGGTCCGCCGAAGTAGGGAAGGCACCACAGGTTGACCCACGGCACGACTCCACCCCACCTCACTGGTTTACGATTAGGGATCCAGGAATCAAGAAAGCCGGAATCACTTGGGGGGCTGACTGACAAAGAAACTCATTAACAAGAAAGTTAGAGGCTGGGTCAGCCAGGATGGATCTTCCTTCAGAGATTAACAGGAAAGCCAAAAGGCGTTACACCATCAATAAGGATACAGTCATCCTGGAATGATTTCGTCCCCAATTTTGCCAGGCAGCAGTACTACCTAAAAGGAATCTCAATAATAGCTATGGGATTCCCGCTACTACCTAGTTATGAATAAAGAAATCCTGGTTCTTATCACTACTCTCCTCTCAAGAACACTCAAAAGCTCACATACAAGAAAAGAACTCTCACACTTCTCTCTTGATGCTCACCTTAGAGGGGCTCTTGAAAGTCAAGTGAGTGATGAACCCATTGCTTGAGACCTCCTCCTTATATAGATCTTGGAAAGGCATCCCCATTATTACTATATTAAATAGTTGAGATTCCTTTCATAATGCCATGATGTGAAGGGCTAGGAAAGAAAAGTATATGGGTATATAGGTGGAATCTTATCATGTGCTTCCTTTTTGGAAACATGACAAGGTTCTAAGTTAGGTAGAATAGGGTGTAGGTTGGAAGGGAGTGAGATATTTCAAGATTAGGAGAATCTAAAACAGTAAGTGGGGAGGTGGCACATTCCTTTCCATACACTTTACAAGTGCATTTCAAGAGAATGTCAAAGGCTATATTATAGGTAGATAGTGGATGGGTAGGTGGAATCCAAGGAAGGTAAAGTGGAAGTCTTATTAGGTGGAGGGGTGAGGTGGAAAGTAGTAGGGTGAAGTGGAAGGTGACATGGCATCATGAAGAGGTTGGGCCTTCGAAAATCTCTAGTAATGGGCTTCCCATAAGTTGGCCTGTGGACCTTGATGTATGTTGTCCTGGGCTTTATTCATTACTAATAACGCTAGGATAACTAGGACCCATTGAAATGGATCCCAAAGGCATGAGGACTTGGCTTCCTCATGTGACCACGTTCCACGTCGCTGGGGCGAATCTGTCTTGATGCGCAATCCAGAGAAAGCTGATCCTACCCTCATCTCCCGTTGTTGGGTAGGACTTCTGGCTTCCCAAAATGGTGTCTTGCTAGAGCTCGGACTTCCATGGGACAGCTCCTTCCCTTTACCTGTAAGAGTGCGACATGCTTCCTGATTCAGTGGTAGAGTCAGGTCGAAGTCTTCTTCTTCAGGTTCCGGATCTGGCTCTGTACTATAGCAGTCAAGGCATCCAACAATCTCGACTGGTTTTCTGATCTCTCGCCAACCTTGAGCCTTAGCTTCTTCGGACAATGGTACTCCACCTTTGATGTAGTACTGGTCTTCGTCTTTAGGGAAATGCCATCGAACCTTGAAGTCTCGGACCAAAGTTGCTGCACCCTTGTGAGAGAACATCAGCCGATATTCCCATTTGAGGATCCAGGGCTGTTGCTTTACAGCAATGTAGGTTATGAGGTCATTGGGAGTTGCCTCCCTTAGACCATCATAAGATTTGGTCCCTACAGCCTCCATAGCAGCTTCTACTGGCATAGCTTCAGTCACTATTCCAAATTAGATCCACCAAGAGTCATCAAACCAGTTAGGACGAGCCCAGAAGTAGAACGTCCTTACTAGTAGGATAAACCATGAGTGAGTTCTTGTTGCATTCTCGAACCTGAATAGCTCATGGAAAGCTTCCCGGTAGTCCAGATAGGAGCATGTGATACTCCCAACGGTATGCTGCTCGGACATTGTGAGTGCTCCCAAATTTTCTATTTTCTTGATAACACAGACTGAATGGGTTCTCCTTCCGCTTTTGTCTTTGTATGCTCTGATGAATACAGATTCTGAGCCAACAAAGAATTCTTTCTGCTTCTTGCCAATTGAATTTTGAATTCTCATTGCCAAAGAAATCCGATCCAAGCAGATCATCCTTGACTCGTGCTGGGCAGAGAATACTAGTACCAGCAGATGTGTTCTTGCAACTTTTGAAAAGAGCTTGAATATCTGGGGTAGAAGGTACTCTATCCACCACGGTTTCGCGGCCGGAATTCCAAAAGCTGTAGGGGGTCGCAGACGAGGAAGGCAACATGTTGACGACGCGGGTACTCGGGAGCTTTCCTTCTTGAAGAAATTCCCGAGTTAAGAAGTCAGGGATGCTGTTCGACTCTCCTTTAATGTGTTCAACAGTGAAATCAAAGAGAGAGAACTGCGCCTGCCAGCCTGCGAATATCTGCTTAGAGGCGAGATTCTCGATGTCTCGCTGAATCACTCCTTTAAGCGGCTTGCAATCTGTTCGAATCAGAAACTTCTGGTTACGAACATGGAGCTGGAATTTTTATATACCTTTGATTATGCCAGAATCTCCTTCTTGATTGCTGGATATCGCGACTGGGATTCGCTCCAGGTGCCAGAAGCGAACTGTATCACTTCTTCTTTCCCATCGTCGGTCGAATGCTTAACCCCAGCCAATGTCGGAAGCATCAGTCTCTATAATCTTTGGCTTGGATTCGTCTGGCAGAGCAAGAATAGGTAGACGTTGAACACGATCCTTAATCCGTTGCACGGCTTCGGTGTGCTTCTCCGTCCAAACCTGTGATGCGTTCTTCCGAAGACGAGAAGTCAGGATCTTGCGATCCGCAGCTAGATCTTAGTTAGTAGTAATATGATAAGTAATTAAAGCATCCAAGGAAAGGCTGAAGCTGTTTTCGGTCGAGAATACGATCCTGAAACTTCTTAGCAAATTCGATGGAGTGATCTTCTACTTGGATCTGACCGTTCTTGATCTTATGACCAAGAAAAGTAACTTCTTCTTGGAAAAGCTTCATCTTTCTTGCTGATGACAAAGCCATGCCATAGTGCTCTATAGCTTTTCTGAACGCTTCGACATGCTTGAAGTGCGAATCAAGATTAGGGCTGAAGACCAGGACATCATAAATATAGGCTATTGTGAAGGAATCAATAGGCCTAATGATGGTATCCATGACCTTCTTAAATTCAGCTGGTGCGTTCTTGAGTCCAAACGGCATAACGTTCCACTCATACTGCCCTTAGGAACAGTCAAAGCGGTTTTATACCGATCTTTCTCATCAATCTGGATCTGCCAAAAGCCAGATTGTTGATCGAACTTGCTTAAGATCTTTGACCCTGAAATCCTTGAGATGAACATGCTCTTCTGTGGGGATGGATATCTGATCCAACGCAGTGCCTTGTTAAGCGGCTTGTAATTTATAACCAGCCGAGGCTGGCCGCCTTCCTGCTCGTTGCGATTGTTGACATAAAACGCCATGCAGGACCAGGGGCTCTTGCTTTCGCGAATAAGCCCCTTGGAGAGAAGATCTTAAATTTCTGCTTTGAAATAAAGACGCTCTTCTTCTGTCATTTGCACAGCTCTGGCCTTTGTTGGTATGTCTGTCTCCTTGAAGGAATCTTCATAAGGTAAGCTGATGGTCCACTTATTCCTTTCCATAAAGGCTGTTGGGTTCAGAGAACAGACTTTATCTTTGAACCTCTTTCTCACTTCTTCGATTCGTTGAATAACTCTAGGATCGTTAAGTTGCTCCGAAATCCGAAGTAATTGATCTTTCAAGTCTTCAACGATGTCTTCAACGGATGATAACTCGTTCACTCGAGAGGACATCGAAGGGCGATTGGAGAAGCGAAGATAAACACTCCTCCCGCGATAGGATCCGACGATGCCGGAACCATCACAGGTGAAGGGCTTCAGGAGTGTTAGGAAAGGCATTCCATACAGTACGTCGTGCTCGAGTCCGTCCATAAGGATAAAATCTGTTGAGTAGCATATCTGCTTGACGCAGACTTGGGCGTCTAGGACAGAGTATCTTATAGGGAGGGACACGCCGTTCACTTCTGATTGCTCTTCAGCCAATGCTTTGATGGAACATGCCTCTTTTGGATACAGTTGAAGTCCGACCCAGAGTCCAGCAAGGCATTGAGTTTGCGCTGCTGTCCTTGAATCTATCCTACAACTCACACCACCCATTTCAGGGATTGCCTGGGGGTAGAGCTGGTATGTAGAATAGAGCCTTCTTTCAAGAACATCCTCCTCCGACTTTGTTCCTTCAGTTCTTGGCGAACATCTGGAATTGAAAGAGGAGCTGCAGAGGATTCAGCAGCATAACCATAAAACGCACCAGATCGGTATTGACGTATATAGGCCTGTTCGTGAAGCTGGTCGATATGCATTACCTTTAAGTGGTCCAGCAACTGGATTTCGCTCTGTAAAAGGAATATATAGGCTTATTTCCTTCCTTCTGCAGTTAATTACACTTATGGATCAATAGGATTTAGTACTTATGCTTATGATGGATATGGGTCTAGATCTATATCGTTATTCTTGCTAGTAATGCAAATGCCTTTCTGACTATGGGTGCTACCGAAACTACTTCTTTAGGCTCTGTTACTAGGGACATAGCTATAAGATCTACTACTAGTGCTTTAGCCATAGCCTTTGTCTCTGCAGGATCTATTGATGGATCATGAGCATAAGACTCTTCATCTGCTTCATATGCTTAGAAAGTTCCAGCTACATATGCTTCTAGTGCGAGATATGCTGAAGGTTATGCTTTTGCACCTAAAAGAATAGAAAAAGAAACTTTAGAAAAGGGTTTTAGGAAAAATTTATTGAAGGGAATCAAAGAAGGGAGGAATAGGAGGAAACTGTCTAAGGCAATGGAAAGTACCACAGTTCCCACTCTCAAGTACTCAAGACGTGATTGAAGAACCAAAAACGCATCAGTCTTGTCCCACCTGCCATTCTTTATCCTGAGCCACCCGTTGAAGATCCCCCCTACTGCATACTGGGCACGGATCCGAAAATGTTCGATTCAGTGGATATAGTTCCATTACTCGCTACATCCTTACCCGTCCCAGCGTATTCCCCAGTGAGTCTCCTTGTTTGTTGTGCCCTTCCCTCCTCTTTCTACTTAAAATGTTCCAATATTAGCAAGTCTTCCTAGGAGTTATGCAGTGGCGAAGGCTTATGCTTAAGTAAGAAAAGAAGATTCCATTTCTCCGCCAAAACCTTTTCCTTCACCACCAGCGGCAACAAACAAAGGCTGAACCCAAAGATTAAGAATCAACATATCCACCTATAGTGGTTTAGTCGCAGGGGCGGAGGTAAAGGCATCCCTTTGAGCCCCGGGAGGCTCACTATTCCGAGGCCAGGTTTTTCGCAGTTCATCTTTCTCTCGTTCGAAAGTGCTTTGTCTGAATCACGCGAAGTTTAAAGGAGTCTTTCATTTCTAAAGCCAAAACTAAGGGTGCCCTTCTTTCTTTTCATCGGTCTTGCTTGCCTTTGGTGCTCCCTTTCATTCTAACAGGGCATTCTATGCCATCTTCATTCCCTTCCTTGCTCCTCGAGCCGGTAACCCTTTGCCCAAGGTCCTTCTCTTATTCTTTGAGGAAAGGCAGGTGTTTATTGCTGATCTTATCAAGTACGGGATTTGCTTCGATAAGCCACCGACCATAGTGCCTAGCCCGAGAGAGGACTTCTCCAGTGTGGACCGGTCTCGCGAAGCCGGTCCCCGGTAGGTCTAAGAACGGATTTCAAGCATGATAAGCAGCAAAACCAGACGTACCCTCATTAGGACAGGGATTGTGTTTTTATAACCGTTAAAAAATCATTGAATTGACAGATGGGATTGTTTGCTTAAAAGTTTCTATATACCAAAGGCCCTTGAAACTATATCAAATAGGGGATATTACCGTAGACCCCAGAAACTCTTGTTTTAATGCCCAAAGATAGGCCTTCTGGAGCCCTTTCACATGGGGACATCTAACGAAGATGATGATTCTTCGCTTTCTCAAAGAAAGGGTCTGCGGTATCAGAATTGCTTAGCTGATGGGCTGAGGATAGAAAAGAGGTAACGGGGGAATCCACCAAGGAAGAAGGTCCCAAGTTGACTACACCAATGGCTGCCAAGGCTTCTGACTACCTTAGCCAAAGATAGATTCCGAAAGAAAGGGTAATCTGCGAAAGGCTTCGCAGATCCGGGGATTCATAGGGGGGAATACTGCTTATGGCGTTGCAAAGAAGCAAAGTCTTCCACAGGAACAGAATCGGAATTGAGGCTTTCAAACTGATGCTCGTAGAGACTGAACTTTCCGGCTTGAAGCTACAGGCTAACGTAACGTCTACCCGAAGTGCTTTGATTTCCCGTGCTTCCTAACCTAATTCATATTCCACCACTTGATCTATCTCGGGCATATTATACTAAATGACTGGAAAGACGCTCACTCCCCTAAAAGACCTCGCAACTTGAACGCGGCGGCACCTTGCTTGCTTCAGCTGCTTTCCTTACTTCACTTGCCTCACTGGCTAGATACCTTCCCAATACTTGACTTGAAGGTGAAGGGATAAAAAGTACTTGCTGCTTGAGAGCTTTCCCACTTTTAACTGACGCGAAAACTCTCTCCCTCCCCTATAGCGAGCTAAACCATTCCTACCCAAAACTTTAAGTTGAGCTACTTCCCCCCTCGTATTATCAGTCGAGCGATTCTATACCTGACTCCATAACTCGTATTAGAAGGAGAGGTGCTCAAAACAAAAAGCCAAGACTGGGATTACGCTCTTTCCTTGTTGTCTCGCTCAATGGTTTCGACCCTGCCCGGGGTTCCTTGAGTACTGCGACGGTCAGACCCCTTTCCTTTCTTTATTAGGGATTATCTGTGGCAAGAGGTTTCGTTTCCCACTTATACTATACCAGCTTCTTTCCCTACCACTGCTATTGGCTAAACTAAAGGGATTGATTGGCTGTCTTACGGGCGTGGGTCACACATCTCAAAACCCTACCCCGAATACATTCTCTATGAAGCTAAGCTGAAAGGAGAGTTCGAGTTGGTATCGAATCTAAACCAAGGCGTACAAAGACCAAGGCTATCTTTCTTATCACCACTCTCTTCCCTTATAATGCACTTTAAGACCTTACTAAAGGGTATAGAAGAATAAGAAGGACTTTAGAGCGGTCCTATCAAAGGCTTCTCACACAAGGGCATGGTAGGGATTTCGATCAAGTTTCAATATGCATCCAAACCTCGGACGTTGGTCAACATCCCCCTGAACTGACCCCACCAAGAAAAAGAAAGCTACGGAGAAGCCCGATCAACAGTAATGGATTTCGCAAGTCAGCCAGCCTATTATCTCTCTCCAACTCAAAAACTAGACCTACGTCCCCGTTGATCCGTAACAACCCTAAGACCCGAATCGCCTCGCTACAACTATGGTTAGAGTTCCAATTTTTACTCTAGTTAAGGCGAGTAAAGAGCTCTCGCGTCTCCGAACCTCTTCGCGTTAGCTCGAGCTAAATTTCATCGACCCTGTAAGCCAGTCAGCTGAAGTCCTACGATCCATTCTCTGATAGCAAGTATCAGTCCCAGTTGTTGTGTTGTGAAAGTCACTTTGGTGCCATCGCAGTAAGGATCGCCCGATCTAATCGCTTTACAGAGGGCTAACGCGGTGAATGGAGCTATTGCCGCGAGATACGTAGCAAGAGCAAAGCGAGAGGGTAGGGAAAGATCCGCGCAGGCTTGGGGCATGGCATACTAACACGGGGCTTGGCTTGAATACCTTCAATCGGGGACAGAAGGTCGAAACTCGCGATAGAAGGGCGGGGAGAAAGACCACTCTTAGTGCCTCCGTCGCTGCTGCCTTAGCTGACATTGGTTGTTCAGCGAAAGAGCCAGTGGTAAGGAAGTCTTGATTCAAGGGCTATGATGGAATTGATTGAAGTAATAGTTTCCCCGTGGGAAGAGAAATTCACAGGAATGCTAGACTAAACTAAAGAAGTAAAGTGTCTTGTGCTCAAAGTAAAACCGAGGTAGCTTGCAAGATAGCCGGTCCGGTCTTTAGATCCTTTACGAACTGTAAGAGCAAAACAAGACACAGGAGCTTACTCGAAAGGGTAATATATTTCTCTTTCTCATTTTTATTGTTTAATTAAATTAGAATAATAACATAACGGAGAAATTCTTTAGACCATTGCCCTCCATCAGGACTCTTTTACTAGGCTACCTGCACATCTTTTTAACTTACTTACTTAGCACGGGGAAAGCCTAACAAAATAGCAAGGAGCTCGTAGCACAATTTATTCTACAGGAATAGAAAGGAATTGGTATTCCAAAAAGGTCTAGATATTACACACCGAGGATTGGTAAGAACTGAGGGACAATGCCCCCCTAATACAGTCTTTCTTTCAGGATTGATTGATGGGCCTGTAGGAAGGGGAAATAAAACTTGTGCAATCTCTTCAAGGTCATCACGAGAAGCAGGATTTATTGTCGGCTCATCAAGGGGATAGGAAAACGGTAGCTGGGCTCGATCAACAACAAGAGAGGAAGTCAAAAGTGAAACTAACTCAACCAACGAGAGAGCTTTCGCTCGGCTAGATCAATAGAGAGAGGAGCACTTCCCTTAATAGAGGATAAATAGCCTTGAACCAGAGCTGCTTCCCCTACCCCTATAGAGGAGAAGAGCTTGAATCGAGATAGGACAAAGCTTACAGCGAGAGGGAGCGGAGTTCTCCTAAACCGGAGCTTTCCTTGCTTTGCCTTTCTACTACTGAAACTGATCCTCCACTGCTAAAAGGATCTCCCGAATAGGGGATTTGAGGGAGGGGTCCATCATCTCTAAACGCATCGTCTGTTATGAATTCCGATTCAAATGGTCTCCCGCTCCGCAAGCGCCTCGTCATGGTATGAGTGGATCAGGGCTTGTGTATCCACGATTTCATACTCAATCTTATCTTCTTGCCCCCTCCTATGGTGACTTTCAGGGGACTAGAGAGACTAGACAAAGAGATCCTCTTTCTCCATACCTATTCATCTGGATGGTGGACTTCCTTTTTATTATTGATTAGGTAGCAGCTTCGGGACTTGACTCCAGTTTCCATCTCTCACAATCCATGCCTCTGTCAGCCGCAAGGACCCTAAAAGTACGTGATTAGCTTTTCGAGTGAAAAAAGGTCTTGAATCACTACTATATATATGAATCATCAACAGCAACAAATGCGAATGAGAAGTATTCCCGGGGGGCACTTAGGACATCTTCAAGGACGGACAACTTCTAGCTAGGTCGGCGAGTGTCTATGCTTCTTCAAGTACCAGTTCTTCGCGTAGTCTGTTCCACTTTAGCCGCTTACGGAAGTCCAGTGTCTTGTTTTTCTCTTCCAGAAGAGTCTAGAAGGAGATGGCGCAATGTGCTTTGGGAGCCTACCCCTTGGATAGGGGGGTCGGGGTGAGCCCAAAGCAGAAAGGGAATGTTTTCGAGAGCAGGATTCAGAAGTATATCGCCGCCAATTGAGCTTCATAACTCTTTCTTTGCCCTTAGTCTGCCCTCACTAGGAATGCCGGCGAGGCGTACGTACTCGTTAGTGGGATTGGTAGGTCAAATCGTCCTTCTGAACGGCTATCATTTGTCGTTCATATACCGATACGGTCGGTATACTAATAAATTGGAGTCAAATATACTGCTGATGGGCATTGGTTAAGTTGGGGCAGGAATAGAGATTTTTCTTTTTTCCTTTGTCTTGAACTTCTTTGATCCTTGCTTGGATTTCGGGAGTTTGGAGCTGATGTGAAAAACGAAGGCTTTTTATCCGATCTTTAACCCACGGTCTTCAACTCAATCTTTCTGATCTTCGAGAGCAGCGGAGGCTCGACAAATGGGAAGAAGACTTTGGTTTCCTTGATTTAGGCTTGAATTCCTATCCTTTCATCATTGAAAATCCTGAACTTCTCTAAAGCAGAGAGGAATGTGGTTCCGAGGAGACAGTCGTGCTCGTTATCCCTTAGTAATACAAAGTGAAAATTCTGGCAAACACGATTCCGGCAAACATGGACATTCCAGACCATATGAGGGATCTGTAAAGGTGCTCCATTCACTGCATAGGCTTTTTCTGAACATTTGTCCCGGGAGGGAAAATGGATTTCCGCGGACAATTCAGATCAGAACCGGAGTCAATGAAAGCATTGACCAAATAAATGGACTTGGTCTTTCATCTTCAAAGTGATGGGGATCGCCCACCTTTGGGACAAAGTGTGAGGGCTAACCCTAATTAGTTCTTCGCTTAGCCTCTCGGCTTTGCATTCTTGCTTAAAGATTATTAGCTCTCTATCTAGGTCTCTTGTATGGCCATGGACTGGTTCTGCAGGGCTGGACACTCACCTTATCTTTCCAAGCAAGCACCACTCCTACCCCTGCACTCAACCACAATTTTATTCACAAAACCCAGCTTCCTCAAAATGCCCTCCACACGACTCTTCTTAGCCAGCGTTTTACAGAGGAAAACCATTTTGGGAGACTTACCTTTCACCAAATTGGCGAGGAACCGAACTGTCCGAGGGTTCCCAAGCCCTCGGCAGTTCCAACATAGGAGACTCATGACCCCCGGATTCTAGAGACGTGGAGATGGATTTGTTAGGGGTGACTCTGAATCACTCGCGCTCGATCCACCTTGTATGGAGTAAAAAAAGAGACCAAAAAAACCAAACTAATAAATAAGGGCGGAAGGAGCCAAGATGTATGAACCCAGTGACCCTCCCATCCACCCGTTCTCGTGCGAAAGGCAATCCACGTCTGTGATATCGTACCCATCTCCATTGAATCAAGCAGTTGCTCATTCCGCAGATCATCCAATCCTTCTGATTAAGCCTTTTAGAGGTCTTTCGGATAGTTCGGCTCTCGGGAATCGTGGAAAGACTCTCTTGTCGGGTACAGCCGCGACTAGTTTTGAAGTAGCTTGTAGCTTCCTGCTTCCGCTTTCGGCAGCTAGGCAAGTCAGTAGGCGAGCGGTGGTCGTAGAGAATTTCCTTTCAGTAAGCGCTTTAGGGCAGTCCAGTTCCGTTCAAGCGCTCATCTGCTAAGAAGCTCTAAAGTGAAGCAGGTCACTTTCCACAGCCATAGCACTCTACAGTAGATTTTAAATCTTATCTAACCACTGAGTTGATCGAGACCAAAGTCTACAGGACACCACATCGAACGTCACTCGCACTGCGCTAGCGCCTAAAGGCTTCGGCGCGCTCCGAGTCCGTACGAGATCATAACACCGAAACGGCTTTTCAATTTTGATTTTCTAATTTTTCTTGACGATCCGGGCGAAAACATACAGCCGGAAAGGATCGAGAAAGCGTTCGACCGGTATAGAGTAGTCGGATGGAGCGGTTCAATACCATTTTACGTACTCAACTAGAGAACCAATAACTTTAGTTCGACTTTCTCACTGAGAAAATGAGCGTCTTCCGAGAGAAGACCCTTTCAAGGTCTGCCGTGAAAGGTTCAGTAGCACCCACCAAAAAACGTGAGCGCACACGCGTCGACGAGCATTTTACGTATCATTACCATAAGGTAACAAGTGATTAAGATTCCCTCTTGAAATCCCAACCAAACTTGAAAGGGGAGCGGTATTCTCCCCCAGGTTCAAATACGACAATGATATGTCGATACCCATGCCTATGTTACTTAGGATTGAAATGCTCAGTAACATAGAATATCTTCTGAAATAAGCTCCCCGAATTCTTAATGAAATAGAGATGTACAATAAAACTGCTTAAGCACTGGCATCCAAGCAATGGAATGTCTAGCCGACTTAATCATTTTAACAGAGATCGAAGAAAAATCCCGATCTAGAGAAATTTCTTTGCAAACTCTAGACCACCAATATCAGACACGAGAGATTTCGGTAGAGAAAGATTCACGCCTAATCGTTGGATTACATCCTTGTACACATCAGCAACCCGGGCATCCCCCATGACGATATCATCACCAAGGAGCGCATAGTTCCGAAAACGCATACCAGGATAGACCTGTTCCGCCCAATACCACACCAAAAATGGGCAAGCGCGAAGAGAGGCCAAGAAGAAAGATATCCTAAGGCTGTCCGGTGGAAAACCGAACTTATTTTGACCATTTCATGATGCTGGAGCAACAAATACGTTAACTCCAAGACCAGAAAAGACCCAAGCTAAAGCTGCAGTAAGCGTGAAAAGGGATTCGGTCGGAATTGGTGAAAATGGGAAGGACTTTCGGAATAAGGGCAATGAAATTTGAATTCAAACTTAGGGCTTAACAGCGCCTTCCGCAAAGAAATTGTGAACCGCCAGGTCATCTTCAATAATCTTCCAACAGTTAGAGTCAAAAAGACCTGGGAATCCATCCATTTTAAGGATAGGGGAGGCACTCTAACCAGGCTCAATTTTCACCGCATCATGGATTTCCTCTCGTTATGGCGTGGAAACCTGGGAGAGATTTTCAGCATCAGTGATCATCGTGGGAATACATCCATCTAAGTAGATTAGGCTTCAGGCCTCACCCCCCACTCGGAAACCATGAAAAGCAGAGCCCTTGAAAGTGCCGCTATGGCCTCGGTAAATATGGTATCGGTTGTAGAAATCCCGCAGGAAGAAGAGGTTCAAAACTCGGATTTTGAGGGCACTTCTCAAGAGGTGGCGGAAGTCCAACCTGCTCCTCCTCAATTCGAGGAAGGTGGACAAGCTACAGTTGATGATCTCTTTAAGGTGAACCTTGGGACGGAGGAAGATCGGCGACCGACTTTCATCAGCGCAAACATGCCTGCTGAAGAGCGGGAAGTGTACATGAAGACGCGAATCTCGCGATTTCTTCCATTTCATTTTCAGGAGATTAGTCCACAGGCTGGCAGTAGATAAAGAAAAGAAGCCGGTGAAGCAAGCGCAGCCCCGCTTTCGCCCAGAACTTCTCCTTCAAATTGAAGCCGCAGTCGACAAGTTGATAGCAGCCGGATTAAGAAGAAAAGTTCAATATATGGTTTGGTTGGCTAACATCGTTCCGGTGAAGAAGAAGGATGGCCAAGTTCGGGTGTGCATCGACTTTCGAAAGATAAACGAAAGGATGCATGCCCTATAAATTAGTTCCCGTTGCCGATCACGGAGCTTCTTCATTGATGCTACGACTGGCCATGAGGCATTGACGAGTACTCTGGCTATAATCAAAGTAGGGTGTACTTTTTTACGTCTTTGAGCACGCATGGATCCTTTGATTATATCCCGACGAAAATCCGATTGTTGCGAGTAACGTATCAAAGCCACCTCTTCCGCTTGATCACTATTTTTAGTATTTTTTTAGTAGTAATTGGATTGGTATTCTGATCGTTATCAGTATAAATTACTATTTTTAGTTTGGCTTTTCTTGAACGAATTTCATGATCTTCCGTAGATTCTTCCTCATTTTCTTCCTCCTGTTCTTCCAAATCATCAGTTAATTTGTATGACCATCGAGGAACCTTTTTACTGATTTCTTCTATTCCAATAGATTTATTTCGTCTTGTTGTTTGATCATTTGGATCAGTTGTAATTACATCGAATACTTTTTTTAAAGATTTTGCTTGATTTCTTAATCAATTCTTGTTTGCTCTCTCAATAAAGAATATTTTTAAAATGCAAAATGGGTGCAGGCTCAAAAGAAATTCTTTGATTGAGGTTAAGATTACCAATATAATTCAGTAATGATTCCCTATCAAGCGGTTCTTTTTGATGTTCCAATTTTCTGGAATAATTAAATTATTAGGAAGTAGCCCATAAATTTTATTTATCCAATTGATTTCTATGGAATCCTCTGTATCTGTAATTTCTATGGAATCCTCTGTATCTGTAGAAGTAATTAAATCATTCATGATTGTATCTGAATAAATTTTTTATTGTTCCACGATATGGTCCCCTCAAAGGGGGTCATACATTTTGGGCAAGTATTTTTGTTCATTTTCATCATTGCATAATCTGGTCCTTTTTTCGAGCATATCTAGAGCAAGAAATCCTTTTCTTTTTCAGAGCTTCTAGAGCTTTTTGTTCGACTTATTAATTCATTGTTCAAGTTGTACTTTTTTTTCTCATTGGTATAAACCCAATAATAATTCTGATCCACATGGGATAATTTTTCTGTCGTGTACAAAGACATTTTTCGTTCTATCATTTCCGAAAAAGTCGATAAACTAGGTGGATATGTAAAAGATATTATTTGTTTTCCATCACTTGGACGTATAAAAAATATTGTGCCATTTCATTTCGTAGAGCATTTTTCTTTTCGATTATTTTTTATATACCGACATGGACGATTCCATCGTTTATAATCGAAAAGAAAAAGTAAGAAAAGGTTTTTCAAACCATAAAAAAGTCTTTTCATTTTCTCTTCTTTAAGTCTTCCCAATTCCCAATTACCTTGATAGGTATCAAGATAAGAATCTTCGTGAACTGGGCTATCTTTATAGCATGTCTCTTTAAGTGAAAGTGGAATTCATCCTTTTTGTTTTTCCCTTTCCATTCACTCGGATCTCTTCCGTTTCATCTATTTTGTCCGGATCCTCCTTTTCTTCCGAACAAGGAAAGGGTCTTCTTCGGTGGATCCCTCTTGTTCCTGTTTAGTCTCCTTCGTTTCGGAAGTTGTTTCTATATCGCTTTCTTCCTCACTTTCTCCCTTTCTTCCGTTTCTGAGGTTTCTTTCAGTTTCTTAGTGACAATGGGCGACGGCATTCTGCCTAATAGTAGACACAGGTGATAAATAAGAGAATACTAAAAGATTCGAGCCATAGAATTTCTCAATTCTGACACAAGGAATTGCCAATAGATCGAATAGAATGATTTCCGTATCCAGAATAATACCAATCAACCCATTTCATGAATAAAATGTGACCAATTAACCAACCAACCGCTACTTGTTACAAATAACATCTTGTTGTTGCATCGAAACATATAAATGTTGACTAATCTGGCTAACGTTGAACTTGGTAAAATGAAAAGGTTGAATAATTGAGAAAATTAGATTATTCAGGAATACACATTGAATGCTGAGATTACGCATTGAATTTCTGGTAGTAGATCCATAATCAAAAAAGTTTTTGTGATTGTTCCAGAAGAAATGAAACAAAAGATGCAGTAGAACTAGGACAGTTATTGTATGAGGTCTACCCAATGCTAGATACGAGGCGCATAATAGATCGATATATGAACATCATGAGCTGTCCGTAATAAAACCAGTTGTTGCTGATACCTCCTTCTCGGTTCCTTCTTCCATAACCCGAGCTCGGAGAAGGGAAGAGATAAGAGGGCCCTATGGAGAATGTGGTCAAAAATCCCTTGGCGAGTCCGACCACAACGACCAATTATTATCTTCATGCATAAAGATAATAGATTACCTAGTAGAAAAAGATTTCAAAATCATCACAAACCTCCCTTTTTCTTTTCTATTGCAATTTCTCGATTATTATATGATGATTTCTTAACTTTCCATATATATAGAAAGAGATAGACTATAAATGACATCTCTTATGTCAATAAGACCAAAGGGATATTAAAT
>JAODYA010000879.1:10000-16137 GCA_025727855.1 Dyckia ibiramensis | reverse complement strand
TGATATACAGAGTCATCCGAAGCGGAATCTGCTGATCCAAGGCTAGGTAACGGAGCTAAGCTCAACTCGTGTTGGGGCATTAGAAGCGCTTTTTACTTACTTACTTACTTACTTACTTAAAATGCGCATAGAATACACATTGAGGTTGGGAAACCTCCTTCCCGCGGGGTAGCACAGGGAACTTGCTGAATAAACTCCTTAGAATCTCTGGCCTGACTGAGGGTCAATCCAATGGTAACCTCAACCGTTGAATGCCTCTTTCACTTCCTTGACAGAGCCAACTGAGATGCTCCGTCTCGATGTTGACCTAACATGGATTAGCAATTAATAAAGGTCTCATCCTGATCTCGCAAAGGATCAGCAATAGCTGTGTGTACTCGAGGACCATTAGGGAAAGAAAAGCACTTTTCTCAGCAGTTAGACCGGGGGTGGGTTGGTTATATACTGCGCCTTCCTTCTTCGAACCTTTTGGTATGTATTGCCCCCTAACTATAGATCAGATCCACCGGACGAGAAAGTCAATTCCGCACTGCTGCTGAGTCGTCGGACTTATCCACCTCAGGGATTCGTGGAATTTCCGTTTTTGAATTGCGTTGGGGGAAATCTACCAAAGCTAGGCAGATAGATAGACTCCTTTCCCGCTGCTAAGGGAGAGCAAGAAAAAATATCAAATTCTTGTTTTTTTCACCAGCGCCCTTTTTTTTTGCGGGTACTAAGAGTCCTCTCACTACCAACCAGCAGACATCATCATCTGGCTGGGTCTTGCCGGTATCAACAACGAGAAAGAACAACCAAATGGAAACAGCAACTAACTATGGCTCTTGGCCCAGACAACGTCCTAGGCGTAGGGGAGATCAGAACAACGGGGAAGGCCTAGACGACGACGCCCGTCCTGGGCTGCAGTAAGTAGATCGAGAGGTCGTTCCGCCCCTTGTCCCCGAAGATGGGTAATGATGTTCTCATACAATGTTGCTCCAACTTTCTTCTAGAGGGCCTAGCTGGCGAGCGATCCCAGTCCGCGGCAGAGAACAAGACAGCAAGCGAGCGTACCTTTGTTCGCTTTTTTCCACCAAGCACAGAAGTTTAAGGATAACTGTTGGTCGGTGGCTACCTAAGGAAACTCCGATTCGATCCGCCCCCCGGCTGGAGGCATCTACCTCATCCCGATCACAAGGAGAGGTTCACCATGATGGGGGGTCAGGTACTTGAATTCTTTCCGTTCCGGAAAGAATGAAATGCATAGGGGACCATCCTTTTTTTTTGCGGCATGCTCTCAGATTTACGGATTCGCAGGGTCGGCCCTACTTAGTTGACTGACAATGACAAAGGCTTGCGAAACAAAGTAGCGCCTTTAAAATTTAATCTTCATTAAGTAGTCTATCAGTGGTGCGAAGCGGCTTTGCCCCGGGAGCGAAAGGTTATACCTTTGTAAGCGAACAGCGGTTCTTCTATGTAGGGTATTCCCCCTTTACTCTCTTAACGTCGAGCTAAGTGACTTTGCCTAGCGTAGTAGAATGAAGGCTACGCACCGACGCTTTCTTATCCCTAAGCCTCTTCGCTAACTCGCTCGCCTACTATGTCTTTTTAGTAGGCGAGGCTAGGCTAACTCAGCCGCTGACTTCGACTGTACTGTAGTGGGCTTTCGTCGCCTTTTCCTTTAACACCCTTTCTCATGTTCTTTCATTCATCAAGTAGGCGAACCGTCAGGTCCTTAGTAGCGTTGACAAAGAAGAACAGCCGGTTAAAAGAAAGCTATAATTTGAAATAGTTAGACCAGCTTGACAAGCTACCTTTCCTCTTGATCTGAGGTGCGAAGAGAAAGATCTCTTTTATGACTTCCACTTCTCGATCCCGGCCCGGAAAAGTGACCGACCTCTTTCTGAATGAAAGAAAGGGTTTATGAGCCCTAGCCCTGTAAGCCCACACCTGTGTAGAGTAGATCGTTCAACACCTGCGGCACAAACCCATTTTTGACCAATTAATTGGTCCGTCTATCATAGGCGACCGAACGGCCGCCCCCCGTCTTACTAGACCGACCTGCTATAATAATTCCATAAACACCTAGCGAAGATATGGCAAACAAATAAAGTAGCCCTATGTTCGGATCTGACAATACCATACCATAATCAAAAGGTACAACGGCCCGAGCGACCAGACTTAACATAAATGTAGCCACTGGAGCCATTCTAAAAAGGGAGAAATTAGCACTACTTGGTGAAATAGGTTCTTTTAGAATCAATTTCAAACCATCTGCTAGAGGTTGTAACAATCCGAACGATCCCACTACATCAGGACCCTTTCGACGTTGCACAAAAGCCATTACTTTACGTTCAGCTAGCACTAAAAAGGCTACTCCTAGTAGAAGTGGTAGAATTAAACAAAGTATTTCCGCTGGAACAGCAATGTACGTTTTCGATTTTATATTCACTCATGATCGGGCCTGACCTGGTCGACCCGATCATGATATTTCACTGATGATCTGGCCGGGTCGACCCAATCATGATATTGAAGGATGGGACCTTTTCTCGAAAAACTCCGGATCCCGAGAAGTTTTGAAGATGGTGCATTAACGAATCCTGTTACCTTACTAAGAATGGAATCTCCGCCCGCCTCACTTGACTAAGCATAAGCGAACTAGTGGCTGAGAGTAAGCAATCCCCTTTCATTCAACAGATTTGTGGTTGAGTCATGAGGGTCGGGAATCTTTGTTAAACTCTTTTGCATTTCCGCTGCCTGCGTTCTTCTTCGTGTCCGTCCGTATCGCAAAGCTGGTCAAGACCAGCTGTAATGGTTGAAAATAGGGTACGACGACCCCCTAATCAAGCTTTGTTCAATAAAGCAAACAAACGATTCGTTCCGACAACTTCGAACCTTCTCAACCCCTATTCATTCGCCGATCAACCGACGATCGATCGGGCGGGCTGGTTGGGAAGGGGTGATTAGCGGAGAAAGGAATCGCTGAGAGATAGATTCTACTCTTTGGTCAGGACGAATGAGTGGCTGTGAAGCATGCTTCGGAGGAGGTCAAATTGACCCTTCCCCGAGTCAGTCCAGTCAGAAAGGGGAGAGCCCGCAGTCGTCACTGCATCTCGGGAGTTTGAAGACCATCCCATTTCAACCAAAAATACAAGCAGGTATCTAACCTTCCTTCCGGAAATCCAATCCCGGTTTTGTCTTTTTTGCATCAAAACCAGCCAGCCAGAAATCGAATTGAATGAAACCCGGTGCATTTTTTCCGACCATTTTTAAAAAGCCCAATTTTTCTCCTCCAAAAGGAACCTCTCCAGTCGGAGAACGCATGAAATATTTAAATAAAGTAGGTCCTTGAGCAGATCCCACAAAGAACCTACATCAATCAATGAGAGTTCTTTCATTGCTTTTAAGAGCTTTTACCCCAAAAGTCTGACACGTAAGAGATCTAATGGGATTGTTGGGAGGAAGTCAACAAGAGAAGATAGAGATAAATATACAAATCATCTTGATAACAAATTGGATTTGTTTGTCTTACCGAAATGGGATTTCTTTTTGTGCCATATGTCGCTTTATCTTTACTACACAGCTACCCCTTTTTGCCCTTTCCTCTATTTGTTCGATAAGGTCTTCGTCTCCGTGTAGAAGCAAACTCTCCAAATTTATGACCAACCTTTCCTTCAGTGATCTTACAACGAACAGGAGTTTTTCCATTGTAAATGAGTACGGAGCAATCAACGAATTCCGGCGAAATATCAGATCTACGTGACCAAATTTTCCTGCTCAAAAGACTTTCTCTGTTCTTCTTCATTCTAAACAGGAAAGCATCAACAAAACCTCCCTTCCATATAGATCGTCGTGGCATGAACTAAATTCTGCCTTTCCCCACCCCCACTACTGCCCGAAATCCTGCTTTGGTGGGCTTCCCCAAGGTGACACCGAAGGTCTACCTCCTTTCGTGCGCCCCTCACCTCCTCCATGAGGATGATCCACTGGATTCATTGCAACACCACGAACAATGGGGCGTCTGCCTAACCACCGGCTTTGTCCTGCTTTTTCTAAGCTTACGTGCACCATGGTTGGGATTGGAAACTATACCAATAGTAGCTCGGCATCGGGAATCTATGAGTTTTTCAACACCCGATGGTAGCCGCACAAGACATTGTGGGGCTGGCTCCTTAATTATTTTAGCATAAGTTCCTGCGGCTCGAGCCAGCTTTGCGCCTTGACCTGGATGACATTCAATATCATGTACCCATGTTCCCATACGTATATCAGCTAATGGTATGCAATTTCCTGCTTTAGAATTTAGATCAAGTATCTCGTATCTATAAGCAGGGGGCGTGGCCAAGAAGCAGCCAGCTGACTGCCCCCTTCAACCCGACCTTTTTTCTGTGTGCGCAAGGTCTTGGTCTTGGAAGGTATGTTCGGTGTCATGCTGGGCATGATGGGCAGAAGTCGCTTTTAGCCGGTTTGAGAAGGTTTGGAGCAATTCGTCACTTTATTACTATATTACCCGCTTCCAATTGATGACTGGCTAATATATAAGTGTTGACCTAAGCCCCTGTGCAGTGGCTCGGCTCCCGAACCGTACGTGAGCTGCCTCGTACGGCTCTTCTAAGAAGGTCGAAGCCCTTCTATCAAAGTGTTTGAAACCGCCTTCGCCCTCCTATTCAACGGGGCTATTAGAGAAGCAGCTTCGTTCCTTGACTTCATTGCTTTTTTTTAGGGCTTCTGTTTCTGATACCGGCTTTCTTAGTTACGAGCTCACTTTCGCTGACCTTCTTTAGTGTAGTCTCGGTGAATTCTTTTAGACTCCGTTCCTTAGCCTAGTCTATATCCACAGCTGACGTGACTCCGTACCGACGCCTTTCCCTTTGTAGACGGATAAGTGAGTCTGTAACCTTAGCTTTTCTCCTTTGTAGAACAGTTAAGCCAGTTCCTTAGTATTACTTACAAAAAACCTACTCTGTCATTCCATAACCTTAGCCGAGCCGAGGCTAAGTGACTTCGTAACCTTAACGTACTTTTTTGGTACTTTTTCCCATAAGTAAGGTATAACGTAACGGGTTGTTCCTTCGCCTATAGGCGGCGGCTTGGTAAAGCTCTCGCTCATGACTTGGTATAGAAATCTCTCCGTGTAGTGTAGTGGTCGGCCTTCCCATCTCCATGCCTCCTTCCTTACTTTTCTTATAAGCCCTTGACTACTTATATATAAAGTACAGGGGGCTGTTCACCTTTGCTTTTGAAATTTAGCTAAAATGAAAAAAAAGAAAAACTCAAGACTATCGTAAAGGCGAACGGGGCTCCCAGGCCGGGACGTCTGGCAGAATGCTTGGCCTCCTGCGCCAGAAGCGACACCCTTCGGGTGAGCTTCTGGCGGTTAGCTTAACGTCAGTAGGCATTCTGGGCTGGAAGGAGGCAAGCAAATGAAGGGAGGCATGGAGGGCCGACTACTAGAAGCAAAGCTTTGTAAACTCGACAAGTCGCTTATGGAATGCCGACTACTTTTTTTCATAAGGGGGGAAGCGAAGCTTAGCGAGCTTTAATTGGCCGACCACTACATAAGCCGCTGGCGGAGAAAGCTCTTCGAGCTTCCCTTCATTCGTTGCTAAGCCAAGGTCTCAGGTCTCCGAGTCAGCCCGCGCTTTTTCGAAGAATCCTGCACCCATGGGCATACGGCCTGGCAGGCCTTCCCTTTCCGCCGGAGCTTCATGGGCGTTGCCCCGTTCCCCAATCAGATGTTTGGATGTGAGCTATACTCCGCGAGGAGCCACACGGGCGTATGGCCTTTTGCCTTGCCATTTGACCTCTCTTCCCGTGTGAGACGGAATGCTCAGTGACAACCTCTCAATTGTCACCGCCTGGCCTCTCTTGCTACCACGGTAGCACCTAGTGTGGTCAGCACCAATCGTGTTCGGGCAACGAAGCTTACACTCATTCACATTGGTTCATCCTGCTATGCCCCGGGCCTTTTGCTCTTCTAACAACAATGGTGGCCGGCCATTCGTCAAGGCCCCGGAATCCGCTGGACATCTCAGCGGCGGGATTGGATACCCGCATCAGATCGAAGTTCCTTTTTTCCTCCTAAAGGGGAGCTCTTTCTAGGTGGGTCGCCTCGCGAAAGACATTGCTTAGGACCAACGGGTCACACGACAGGTGCACGA
>JAODYA010000879.1:0-5000 GCA_025727855.1 Dyckia ibiramensis | reverse complement strand
AATTGGAATGGTAGCGAAGGGTGGGTCCACATAGCCCAGACCCTTTCTACCCTCGTACGTTGGAAAGAGCTACTTCCTTCCTGTCTTCGCTCCAACCCCCTCCCCCGTCACTTGCAGTGTTTAGCTTCACGATCGGAATGGAGTCTCTCCCATGCTTACAGGCAAATAAGCACCTGAGGGTAGTCAATGAAGCCTCCTGGCACTATTCGAACTCGACTTGACTACTTACGTTTCTCCTCATCATGAAGGAGGCCAATCGTACTCTTACCTTCCTTCTTCCATCGCTTATATCATTCTCATCCAACATCAATCTCGGCTCGGTCTCTTTTACAAAGGAATGTTAAGTACTGAGATAGGTCGTTGAGGTCTCGTCTCTCATCCCCAAAAATGAAAAGCAATCTTTAGTTTAAAAGAAAAGAGTCAACGAAGAGCACTTATAAAGATCCCCGCGGCCCGCTTCCATTCCGAGATTTACATGCTGCTCTGACCTCACCTCATTGCGCTCGGGCTAGGGCATTCGATGCAGCTCCTTCTCTTGCATTTGACACCGTTATTGATTCATTTCCTGCAAACAAGCATTCTATTCCGAAAGTGCGGATTCGAGAACAGCCTAAGACAACAGGGTTTACGAACAGGGGTTATTCCCGTAAGTATGTCACTTTGATTCCGCTAGGATGAGCTTGTAAGGCCCGTAGTTCAAGCGTGAAAAAAGAAGTGCCACTAACTTCTTAGTGATAAAGAGTATCAGCACCGGATGAAATAGCAATTGCTATAGAATCCGGTCTTAGATGGTTGGAAGACAGAAGCAATAGCATGATAGGAATAGCAGGTTTAATAGAGATGACATCACAATAGGATGAAGACGATACTTCTTATCTGCTTGAACGTGGAAATGGGATATAGGCTGTTCGGGATTAACCTGATTGACCTAATACTCTTGCTATTGGGAACCCCTGATTCCCCGCATCAAACAAGGGATTGCGCCTTGTTTGGAAAACTCCAATTGATGAGGTGCCAAGTTTGTCACCTCGCGGGGCAGGAAACCTATCCTAAACCATTGACGTCTAAAAGACAAGTCGTTTTGTCAAAAAAGGATCAGGGTATGGATGACTCATTTAGGAATCTAGAACCATCTCCAAGTACCTTTCTCTATCACATGCGAGCTAAGTTCCCTATTAGGATCCCTAGTAAAGCCTTCATTAGGATCTCTATTAGCGTTCCCTAATCAAATCTCTGTTAAGGTTTGGAACCCTGAATCACATCCATGGAAAGCCCTTTAGGAAGAAAACTAGTATAAACCGAATAAGCCCGAGTCCGAGTCGAAGACTCGCCTGGTTTCGTCAAAGGTAACATGACGATAGATGATAACTTTCCAGGTCGGAAAGTGCGCCGCCTAAACGCCCTTGTTGCACTATATCCGATGAAGATACACTCAAGAGCCTTGGTTTGTTCCGCATCGAAGAATCAACATGAGGGAAAAAATATGCACCCAAACGATCGTAACCAGGAGGCAACGGAATGGAAAGGAGCCGTCGAGAGTATAATATTAATTAATATATTATTATATACTGCAACTTAGGAAGCTTCCCTCCTATTCGAGGTCAGTGGCGAACATCATAGAAAGCCCAGACTCGGTAATATGACGATGTTTTCGTTCAGACCTTCTTCTCATGGTCTTCTTGTAGTACATAGCGCTTACAAGTTTGTAGCTTCCGGAATGAAACTTTATTACAGGACTTTAAGAATTGACTTTCGCAGTCCCCCACTCAGAATGGTTACTGGACAAGAAGAGGAGAGCCCCTTTAGTATCAAAATCTCATACTGCTCACGAACTAGCTGCGTAAGCCGAGCCGTGCAGTCAAGTCACCCGATAAGTTCCTCACGCAGCTCCCGCTTGGTCTTTAGCATTTTCCACTGCCGCTGGTTTTTCAACCTGAGGCTGCTCCTGATCTTGATTGAGCGTGGGGAACTTGTGCCGGTTCAGGGGCTTGCTCCTCGCCTTGCGCCTCCGTCCTGCAAGACCTGCAATTCATTGATATAGTTAGTTCTACTAACGAAGAAAATGGCCTAAGCGACAGGCCGGCCTATGTGAGTTGTGCGGTTCTGGTAGTTTTTATTAATGATGAAAAGCGAAGTTGTAACCTTTTAGTAAAAAAAATAAAATAAGATAAGATAAAACATGATGCTATTTTTTACAAATCATTCCAATTCCATGCTCTGGAAACCTATTTTTCATAAGTCGTATTCCTCTATCAACTATTATTCTTATTGGGATAGGTTACAATTAGGTATTGATAGTGTTAGATGGAAGAATCGTTATCCTGGAAATCTATATGCTTCTACTAGTTTTATTGAACCATACCCTCGCATTACTGATTATGAAATTCTAATATTAGCCTTTATACAATTGCTAGAGCAGTACGCTTACAATATTGATTCTGAGTATGTGAAATTTACCATGGGATATAAGCAATGTGTTTACCTAGATCTTCTGAGCTGTCATATACATTGGGCAAGGCTATTCCTTTGTGTGATCAAAAGGTAATAGACTTCCTAAAAAAATTGATATTGAGGATGCGATGACAGTGTCAGCGCTTTCCCTTGAAAATCTTTCGTAAGAAATATTTTGATGATAATATCTTTCATATAAATATACGCATAATAATTTAGAAGGCCAGGATTTAGATAACTTGTTTGGATTTATTGAGGCCTATGTTGTATGTCCTACTAGTATATCACATCCATTCTTGCCATATAAGGATAAATTTGGTACTTTAATCTTTCCTACAGGTAAATTCATTGAATCTTTTATAGTGAAGAGTCGGAAGTTCGCACGTGATTTAGGTTACCATATAATTGCTCTTAGGGGGTATTTGTTTGAGGCGAAGTCCAGTCCTTTCGAAGGGATTATCTCTGACCTCTATGAAAGCAGACTAGAAGCTAAGAAAAGAGGTGATGAGCCTATGACATTTATTTATAAGATTTTAATGAATTCGCTCTATGGTAGATTTGGTATGAATCCAGAAAGTACAGTGACCGAGATCTGCGATCAAAAAAGATACGAGGAATTGATGAAGATGGATAATTTTCAATCAGCAGAAATGCTTACCGATCATTACTATATTGTCAATTACATTACCAATAGTAGCTTTGTAGAAGACGATAACTGGAAAGCTCCTAAGATGTCGGCGGTTCAATTGGCAGCTGCTATAACTGCTTGTGCTCGTATTCATATGTATCCATACATTTCCAGACCTGACTGTTATTATACTGATACTGACTCAATAGTTCTAGGACGTCCTCTTTCTGACGATTTAATCTCATCCATGGAAATGGGGAAATTTAAACTCGAATACAATGTCAAGAAAGGATTCTTTTAGCACCAAAAAGTTATATGTTAGTAACTGTTGACGAAAAACATATTATTAAACACAAGGGCCCTGCTAAAGATTTAGTAACATCTGAATGGTTTAAAAAGCAATTAGCAGATCCATCCCTAACGGAGCAGATCCCCACTCAAGCAATTTTCAGAATAGATTGGAAAAAAAGAGATGATCATCAAACTAGGACTACCACAGAGTACGAAGAGAATGTCTATGATTCAGAAAATGTTTGGATAGATACACGACCTAAATGTAATTGACCTAGGAAGTCAAGATGCTACTACTATATTTAAATATGAGCTATTGAGGATAAAAGGGGATTCGGTGAGTGAGTCCACTACTGAAGGTCGAAAGACCCCTACTGAAGGTCAAAAGGCCCCTACTGAAGGTCAAAAGGCCACTACTGTTCAACCTACTCTCTGGGATGCCAAGGCTAAGGAGGACCACGACAATAGTTTTCCCTATAAACCCAAACCTGATACATAAAAGCAAGAAATGAGAAGGGCCGTCACGGAGCCAGTGACTTCATCACATGAATAGATGACTTGACGCTTATGTTTACTTGATCTCACACAAATCAAAAGCATTGGATTGCTTTACTCGTTTTGTGGCAGAGGTTTAAAACCAGTTGCAGAGGAGTATTAAGACTCTTCGAACTGACCGTGGCCGCGAGTATCTATCTGAGCTGTTCAAAGAGCTCTGTGAGAAGAAAGGGATCCGTAGACAGTTGACGCTTCCTGGCATTGCGCAACAAAAGGGTGTTGTTGAGAGAAGGAATCGCACTTGACTTTACATGGTTAGGTCGATGATGGCGCAGGCCAATCTCCCAGTCACCTTCTGGGGAGATGCTTTGTTGACTGCAGCCTACATCCTTAACAGGGTCCTAGAAGTTCTGTCCCTTCTACTCCCTATGAGCTCTGGACTGGTCAGAGCAAGATTTGAGCCATTTGAGACCATGGGGATTGAGTGGGTTGAGAGACCATGGGGATTGAGTGGGTTTGCTCATGTCCCTGCTCAGAAGCGTGGGAAGCTTGACATGCGAGCCGTGAAGTGCATCTTTATCAGATATTCAGAGCACTCAAAGGGCTACTTGTCCATGAGCAACCTGATGGAGGGTTGACAGAAGTGGAATCATGGGATGGGGATTTCCACACAGTCAGGTTCTGCAGTGAAAAACTGGGAGGAAGGTGTTTGACTAAAGACTTGGCCTGAAGACTTAAATAACTGTATGCTGAACTGTGGTCTTACAGATCTCAAATCTTCTGGAGGCTGTTTTACTTGGAGTAATCATTCACCTGGATCCAGCAGGATAGTAGGTAAGTTGGATAGAGCCATCTGTAATCAAGAGTGGATGAACAGCTTTCCACAATCTTTTGCAGAGATTCTTAATCCCAGCTCCAGTGATCATTCTCCAATCCTGGTAAGATGGAAAGCAGCTGTGGATTTTGGGCCTAGACCCTTTAGACACTTTGATAACTGGGTGAGCAAACCTAGTTATTTTGGGGTTGTCAAACAGGCTTGGTCTGTTAATTTTATTTATTTTTTCATTTTTTTTTAAGTTCAAAGAAGTAAAGAAAGCATTGAAGTCATGGTCTAAGGAGGAATCAAAAAGCTCTA
>JAODYA010000838.1:12500-22211 GCA_025727855.1 Dyckia ibiramensis | reverse complement strand
AAAAAAAAAATATGAAAATAATCAAAATAAAAAGAAATATCAAATATGGAAATGGAATAAAATAATTTCTATATCTATCGCATTTTTACAATGAATCCCCGTTTGTCGGATCGTATTATTTAGAGTCGCGAATTCATAATGAACTTAATTTTCATAAGAAAACTCCTTTTTAATAAGAAACTCCTTATTAGATTAGAAAGATAGAAAGAACATAAGGATGGGAGAAGAAGAATAAAAAAATTTGTAAAAGAAGATTATCCTATCTATATTCGTGTAGAAAGATGAATAGGTACACTTAATTTAGTGCTACATTTTTGCACTTATTACCTACCCTTTTTTTTTTTTTTTTTTTTTTTATTAATATTTAGAATTTCTAAATATTAATAAAAAAAATAATATTTATTCAAACTTCATATTATATAAAATACAATAGTCAATATTACTAAATATTACTTATAATAGATATACTTATCATATCATAAGATATATTTGTAATAGATACAAATATATAGATACAAATATTAAATCGAGGCACCTATTCTATGACAGATCTCTACTTACCCTCTATTTTTGTGCCTTTAGTGGGCCTAGTATTTCCGGCAATTGCAATGGCTTCTTTATCTCTTCATGTCCAAAAAAATAAGATTGTCTAGATCCAATGGGACCAAATCTTATCAATTTATTTCAACACTGTATCATAATACAGATATTTATTTAGTGCAATATGGTACGATATGTGGCTCTTTCCACACACAAATGAAAGAACTGTTATGCATGCGGATACATGATATCCGCATAAATGCATGTATATATATGCAGGGCATAGCTGGTTAAAACGGATCAGTAAATATTTTTAATAGAAAGTCAATGTATCTAACCAATTACTCCACATCAGAATAGTGCTAGTTGATGAAAGTTACTTCGGGATCAAGAAAGGTAAAGTTAAATTTGGGTTATTCTCTCAATTCCAATCGAATCCAACTGGATCTAGTATAGTATGAATTGGCGATCAGAACATATATGGATAGAACTTATAAGGGGGTCTCGAAAAACAAGTAATTTTTGCTGGGCCTGTATCCTTTTTTTAGGTTCACTAGGATTCTTAGCGGTTGGAACCTCCAGTTATCTTGGTAGGAATCTGATATCCGTATTTCCATCTCAGCAAATTCCTTTTTTTCCACAAGGAATCGTGATGTCTTTTTACGGGATCGCAGGTCTATTCGTTAGCTCCTATTTGTGGTGCACAATTTTGTGGAATGTAGGTAGTGGTTATGACCGATTCGATAGAAAAGAAGGAATTGTGTGCATTTTTCGTTGGGGATTTCCTGGAATAAATCGTCGCATCTTCCTTCGCTTCCTTATGAGAGATATCCAATCAATCAGAATTGAGGTTAAAGAGGGTCTTTATCCTCGTCGTGTCCTTTATATGGAAATCAGAGGTCAAGGGGCCATTCCCTTGACTCGTACTGATGAAAATTTTACTCCACGAGAAATTGAACAAAAAGCTGCCGAATTGGCCTATTTCTTGCGCGTACCAATTGAAGTATTTTGAAATGAATCGAACACAATAAAGAATAAATGTTTTCTCGGCATGGGGGAAGGAACTTGCTAATTCCTTTTTTAATACAATTGAAGTCTTTTTGGAATGTTCATTCGAACAAAACATGTTAGATTATTCTATTTCCTCCTTTCTTTGTCGTGGCGACTCCCATAGAATAAAACAAAAAAGCAGGAGGGCATATATGGAATAACTATAATAAACTATACAATAATTAAGAAAAGAATAAATTTTTGTATACCATTTGTATACCAAAAGTATTTCGTATGCATATGGATCCCAACTCAATTCTTTTCTACTAGAAAATTTCTACTAGAAAAAAGGATAATCTAATAAGTAGGGATTCATCAAATATATCCGAACATGTATTTCGTAATACGTAATTCATCTCATCTTTTTAGGCCCAAAATCTTGATGATACCTTTTTTCCTTGGTTGTGGCTAGACGGTGAAACATTTCGAAATAATTAACTGAGGGGAGTTTTCGTTTCGAAATCCGATTCGTTATTTTAAGTGGGTTTTCGAGTATTCATAGAAAGGAACAAATGAGGATGAAATTGCTTCGAACTTGCCCAATTGAGATATCCGGGAATAATATTGATTTTTCATTTTTATCCGAAAAGGACGGACCCTTATCCCATTTCTATATTCCTTCTAGATCCAAGAACTAAACTCCATTTTTACACAAAAATGGGAATGAATAGACCCATAGGTTCAATACCTTGTTATAGAACTCGTGCTTCAGAGAAATATCATATAGAGTCAACGAATGAAGCAGGTTCATTAACAATTCAATTCACAGATAAAAAATGAAAAAAGAAAGCATTGCCTTCTTTCCCATATCTTGTATCTATAGTATTTTTGCCCTGGTGGGTCTCTCTCATTTAATAAATGTCTGGAACTTTGGGTTACTAATTGGTGGAATACCGGGCAATCCGAAACTCTCTTGAATGATATTCAAGAGAAAAACGTTCTAGAAAGATTCATAGAATTAGAAGAACTCCTTCTGTTGGACGAAATGATAAAAGAGTACCCGGAGACACATATACAAGAACTTCGTATAGGAATACACAAGGAAACGATACAATTGGTCAAAACACACAATGAATATCATCTCCATATCATTTTGCATTTCTCGACAAATATAATCTCTTTCGCTATTCTAAGTGGTTATTTTATTTTGGGTAATGAGGAACTTGTCATTCTTAATTCTTGGGTTCAGGAATTCCTCTATAACTTAAGTGACACAATAAAAGCTTTTTCCATTCTTTTAGTTACTGATTTATGGATTGGATTTCACTCGACTCATGGTTGGGAACTAATAATTGGTTCGTTCTACAATGATTTTGGATTGGCTCATAACGATCAAATTATATCTGGTCTTGTTTCCACCTTTCCTGTTATTCTAGATACAATTGTGAAATATTGGATTTTCCATTATTTAAATCGTGTATCTCCTTCGCTTGTAGTCATTTATCATTCAATGAATGAATGAATGAAGAACTCATTTGATCTCCTGATATCAATCAAATAAATTAGAATCTTTCTTCCTTTATAAAGAAAGCATTTTGAATCTTACCTAATTCTTTATATTTTTTTTTCTACCGGTTCAAGGTATTCGTCCTATATTCTAGTACAACTATTCCGGTACAATGACAGACTCGTGCATAGGGAACTTTACTAGTTCCCTATCTAATTTATTGTAGAAATTCCGAGATCTATGATTGGACATGCAAAATAGAAATACTTTTTCTTGGGTAAAGGAACAGATGACTCGATCCATTTCTGTATCGATCATGATATATGTAATAACTCGAGCATCCATTTCAAATGCATATCCCATTTTTGCGCAGCAGGGTTATGAAAACCCACGAGAAGCAACTGGACGAATTGTATGTGCTAATTGCCATTTAGCTAATAAGCCCGTGGATATTGAAGTTCCGCAAGCTGTGCTTCCTGATACCGTATTTGAAGCAGTTGTTCGAATTCCTTATGATATGCAACTGAAACAAGTTCTTGCTAATGGTAAAAAAGGGGGTTTGAATGTGGGTGCTGTTCTTATTTTACCCGAGGGATTCGAATTAGCCCCCCCGATCGTATTTCTCCTGAGTTGAAAGAAAAGATAGGAAATCTGTCTTTTCAGAGTTATCGTCCCAATAAAAAAAATATTCTTGTGATAGGTCCTGTTCCAGGTCAGAAATATAGTGAAATCGTCTTTCCCATTCTTTCCCCCGACCCTGCTACGAAGAAAGACGTTCACTTCTTATCCCATATATGTGGGTGGGAACAGAGGAAGGGGTCAGATTTATCCTGATGGTAGCAAGAGTAACAATACAGTCTATAATGCTACAGCAGCGGGTATAGTAAGCAAAATAGTACGTAAAGAAAAGGGAGGATATGAAATAACCATAGTTGATGCATCGGATGGACGTCAAGTGGTTGATATTATACCTCCAGGCCAGACCTTCTTGTTTCAGAGGGTGAATCCATCAAGCTTGATCAACCATTAACAAGCAATCCCAATGTAGGAGGGTTTGGTCAGGGAGATGCAGAAATAGTGCTTCAAGATCCATTACGCGTCCAAGGCCTTTTGTTCTTCTTCGCATCTGTTATTTTGGCACAAGTTTTTTGGTTCTTAAAAAGAAACAGTTTGAAAAAGTTCAATTGTACGAAATGAATTTTTAGGTCCAGAGATTCCTTAACATAAAGTTGGTAAAAAGTGCCGATTTTTTGTCCATCGATACAATTATGTATGATCAAAAAATTCTGTAAATCCTTTTGCTTGCTTTGTTTATACTCTTTTTGTTTTGCGTGACGCCTGTAATTCATTACTTGTATTCCATTTTAGTAATAAACAATAGGCATACAAACAAATACAAAAGAAGAGAATATAAGGCAAGGATGGGAAAAATGAAAGGAACAAATACTTTTAGGAAGGATTACTAGTCTTCCAAATCTTCTATTCGACACAAGACGACACAAGAAAAAGGGTGAAAAAGGAATTTTCACCCTTTTTCTTGTGTCGTCTTGTATCAAAATAATAATTATTTTTTTTTTCTTGTTCATCAAAGATTACTATCCCTTTCTTCTTTTCCGGGTCTATCGGAACTCCTTTGTTTAGATTCATAAGAAGTAGTGGACAAACAAAGGGAAAAAAGATTATGGGTGAATAAGTTATTGAGCAAATAGAATTTATTCACTTATTCAATATTCTTCATTTATTCAATATAAGTTAAACTTCTAACTTAGAGTTATTCAAACAAAAAAGACTGTTCCGGCTGAAAGGTTGATTTTTACGAATATCCAAATCTTTATTTATTATATGATCAGATATATGATCTGAGTTTTTATTTTATTTTTAGAGTAGTTTTGATTAAGGTTCTATTAGTTTAGTCTAGAAATGATTTGCAGGATGTCTCATCCCTAGAAATCGATATAATTATATTGGATTATAGATAAAATCGATTGATTCCTTCTTTCTTCTTACTTCCAGTTAATATTTTGGGGGAAGGGCAGGAACTATGAATCAACCGCTAGATTCAATTGTTCACAAACATCATTAAGAAACAAAAAAATAGAGTGGTTTGAAACATCAGAGCAAAGGATCCTTTTTGTCATTTCTACAAAACAAATATAATATTTTGATTATGCTGACTGGATAACTAACCAATTTGTAGGTTATGGAATAGATCAAAGTCTCGTTATAAGAGTAAGAACTCCGCGGGCCCTTTCCGCTCTAATCAGACAAAGGGGGGTAAGGACCCGCTAAGTTCTTACTTTTTCATGTCTACAATCCGGCTCATCCGATTACTAGAGAGATGAACCCAACCCAGAATATGAACCGTAAAAGAAAACACCTATTAAACCGATCACAAGAATACCAGTTACAGTACCTATCAGCCAAAGAGGAATCCTTCCAGTAGTATCGGCCATTTCCCCTACTTTCCTCCACATTTCATCAAGTGGTCATGCTAGAGACAAAAACAGTCATGGATAATTATGAGGATGGTATCTATCCGAATGGGATAAGAAGAATTACTGCTATTCTCTTTCTTTCTCTCAATTGAAGAAATAATTGGAAAATAAAACAGCGAGTACAAAAATGAGTAATAAACCCCAGTATAGACTGGTACGATTCAATTCAACATTTTGTTCATTCGGGTTTGATTGTGTCATAGTTCTATAATTTGAATTAGGTTTATCGTTGGATGAACTGCATTGCTGATATTGACCCCAAAAAAGAAACGGTAGGTACAGCTAGTCCGTGAACAGCCAACCAGCGCACTGTAAAAATTGGATAGGTTCGATCTATGGTCATTGAGGGCCTCCTAAAAGGATCTACTAAATTCATCGGAGTTGTTCCAAAGAATCAAAACGGCCAGTTATCAATGGAATCCCTTGTCGGCTTTCCGTGAAATACTCATTTGGCCGAGGACTTCCAAACACGTCAGTAAACTGCTACTGCCGAATAACTGACGCGTAATGAATCGGGAATGTATAGTAATGGTATGAGTAATGCAGTATCGAATAACCTGGTAGTGAATATTGGCAATAATATCAGCAAAACGAACGTTCTCCCGTGCTTCCAGACATGCTGAGCTCCACAAATTTTTGTACATTCAAAAAGGGGAATCGATTCCGTGAAAGATGGGATCAGTAAATAGAAAACTACTGATATTGCATCTTTGTGAGATCGTCAATTTTGTACCAAGGTGTATTTCGAGTATACCGAATCAGTATAGCTATCCTTCCTCTGGCACAGCAGCCACGCAGCCTTGATCGGTACCGAAATGCTACACAATTCCTTTTTCTTTTTTTGTTCCTTATCTATGGATAACTTATGTTATGCTATTCAACAGATCAATGGAAAACCCTCAAATTTCTTATAAGGTTTCCCTTATTGGCTTCATAATAGAAAGTAAAGATCTTGGGAAAATGTAAGTCAATAATCAATGGGTTCTAATAATTCATGAAAGATATTATCGTATTGACACAATTCAATTATATGCGAAATCTAACCCTTTTTGATTAAAGGTTTTATTCGAATCTTTTCATTTCAAGTAATTGGTTGGTATTTGGTATAATATAATATAATAAATACTTATAACTTAACTAAAAAAAAAAAAATAATAAATAACTATAATAAAAATAAAATAAATTATAATAAATAAACTATGTAATAATAAGAAATTTATAATAATAAATAAAAAAAGAATATATATAATAGTAGATAATAGTAATAGTATCTACTATTTAGATCATATTTAATGAAAGAAAGAAAACATAGTTGTAACAATCAATATTCGTGATGCAATCATTGTTGGATTAGGTCCAAGACAAGGATTCTTTCTTGACCAAACTACAAGTATGGAACTCCATGATATGGAAAGACAGAATATAGAACCTAAAAGGATAATTGAGGTGACTCGTCTTCGAATCGACTTTTGGACCCGAAAAAGAAAACAAAAATAAAGTCAATTTCAATTTCAAATTGAAAATTTCAATTAAATAATTAAATAAAGTAAAAGTTTTTGTTTCTCGATAGATCCTTTCGATGGATGGTGGAACACCTTTTTTTCTTCTTATTCGATATATTATGGGTAATTAACTAACCTATTTATTACTATACTGAATGCAATGAGTTAAAATAAGTAATAATGAGTTAAAATAAGTAATAAGGTAGTATCAGGTCGTTCGCTCCAAAAAAATGGAATTGAAGCTATTTTCAAATCCAATTCTTTTATTCCAAAATTAATTAAAATGAAAATAGAATTTCATCTTCGAATGAAGTTACACGACACAGTTCTTATTACTATTACTTTACTCAACTCAAAAATTGCACAATGAATCTGTTGATTCGGAATCACAGGATCGGTCGATGTCATATCTGATGAATCAATTTTTTTCTACCTATGTTATGTCACTCTATCTTTTTTTTTAGTATTATCTATAATGACCGATGAATCATGAATTTTCCATTGGAACTAAACTAATTTTCTTAATTGGTTTTTATTACCCTCGTATCTGGGAAAAATGGAAACTTAGGTAAGTGTTTTATCAACATATGGAGAAAAAAAAACATATCTAATAAAGCCCCTTCATGCTTACTATAACTAGTTATTTCGGTTTTATACTGGCTGCTTTAACTATAACCCCTGCTCTATTTATTGGTTTGAACAAGATACGACTTATTTGAAAATGAATTGAATAAATAATTCAGAAAAATATTTCTCGGTAATTCCAGATATTCTATGGTTCTTTCCCACACCAATTACCAATTTTTTTCTTGGTCATTGAGATTCATGGATAATTCAGATTAATATTTAGGGATAGATCTTATCCTTTTTTTATCCCCTCAAACAAACCGAAATGATTGAAGTTTTTCTATTTGGAATCGTCTTAGGTCTAATTCCTATTACTTTGGCAGGATTATTTGTGACTGCATATTTACAATACAGACGTGGTGATCAGTTGGACCTTTGATTGAGTAACATTTCTTTTTTGATTGACCTCCTCCAGAGAGGAGGTCAAATTCCAGTTGCAATTCAACTTTGTTTTGTTAAGTTATTTTATTGTGATTCGACATACATAAGATAGACGGAATCACGCTCTGTAGGATTTGAACCTACGACATCGGGTTTTGGAGACCCGCGTTCTACCGAACTGAACTAAGAGCGCTTTCAAAGAAATTTTTTTTTCCACTTAACTTCTAACACATCTCGCATACATATAGTATGCGAGAATGAAAGATTATGCCCCATTTTAATTGATCTCAATTAATCTCTCGTTACTGCCCATAGGAGAAGTCATAGGTAGGGATGACAGGATTTGAACCCGTGACATTTTGTACCCAAAACAAACGCGCTACCAAGCTGCGCTACATCCCTTTTAAAAATTGTTGTACAGTGTCATTGTACAAAATGCCTGTCTTGTTTTCCACATCTTTATTTTTTCCTCTCCTCTATCTATATAGAACTTTCTTGTCATTTCTTGTTTTTGGTTTCATATAATAAAAGAATTATATACATCTGAAACCCAACCTAACGTAAAAAAAAAAAATGAATATTTATCCGTAATGCTCAGGAGGAAGGGGTCATCTTTTTCTTTTTTTAGTGACAGGAAAATCTCATCTATTGGTTCATTGTACATATCCATTTTTGTTAGGAAATCCGCGTAAAAATAAATAAAAGTGATCTTGAACTACAGCAATCTGACAATATATGTATTACAATAAAAAAGGAGGATTTTCAATGCGAGATCTAAAAACATATCTCTCCGTGGCACCTGTGCTAACTACTCTATGGTTTGGGTCTTTAGCGGGTCTATTGATAGAAATTAATCGTTTATTCCCAGATGCCCTGTCATTCCCCTTTTTCTCATTCTAGTTATTGATATGCGAAGAAATGAAGAAATAGAATTCCACATGACGTAACTAAAATTTAGCCTCTCCCTTTCAATTCTTTAGGATAGTAAGGAAAGAGAAAGAAAAAGTGTATTGAACCTCATAAAAAATCCGGTAGATCCAAGATCGAATTTGGGAAAACAGAAATAAAATTCAAATGTGTATCCAGTCTAGGGTAGGCTCCACGAAATCATAGCATAGAAAGAAGATACTTAAATGAAATATTGTGGTTTAGGATAGAAATAATGGATAGTTAGAAAATTGTATTACTTAATTATTATTCTATTTTGTATTGACTTAATTTAATATATACCATATTAATACATATTCTGTTAATTAATTAATAAATTAATTAGCTATTAATTAGATAATAAATTAATTAATTAAGATAATAAGAAGAATTACAACGAAATGTTTAGAAATGGAATTTCTAATTAGTAACTTCTATTGATTTTTTTCTTCTTCTTCGGTTCGGATCGAAGATAGAAGAGTTAAGTCGATCCAAAATCTAAAGGGGGTTCATGGCCAAGGGTAAAGATGTCAGAGTCATAGTTATTTTGGAATGTACCAGTTGTGTCCGAAATAGTGTCAATAAGGAATCGCGGGGCATTTCTAGATATATTACTCAAAAGAATCGCCACAATACACCCAGTCGATTAGAATTGAGAAAATTTTGTCGCTATTGTCATAAGCATACAATTCATGGGGAAATCAAGAAATAGATCGAAGGGAACATCATGTGTTCGATCTTT
>JAODYA010000838.1:5000-10000 GCA_025727855.1 Dyckia ibiramensis | reverse complement strand
ATTCTATCGAAGAAAGAAATCGAATCCATCTAATCCAGATCGTTGAATGATCCATTTACCACCCTTCCCTTCGTAGAAGTCAAAAAGAATACTATGATGGTTCTGTTACTTTATATATTTATCTCGTCTGTGATTTAGCAATCCCAAAGTTTCCTTTTGATACGATCAAATAAGTAAAAAATGATCTTTTTTTTTCATTTTCGTACTCTTTCTGACATAGCATAAGTATCAGAAAGAGACTTCCGGTGTGGAAGAAAAATGGTTTGTGACGCTGAAACGTACTCCCGACACATAAGATCAAATCGGAAATAACCTTTATTTCATACTACTATCTCGATACAAAATCTCATGTTATGAAAAAACAATAATGGTTTGTTCATATCGAACTCGAAGTGCCATGCTATTATTACTTATAACTTTCTTTTTTAATCAATATGGCGAAGGCATAGTCTTCTTTTTTTCAATCAAATAAAAACTCATTGGCGCCAAGCGTGAGGGAATGCTAGACGTTTGGTAATTTCCGACCAGAATAAAAGATCCCATTGACGCGGCTAATCCCATGCATATTGTATGCACATCCGGTGGCACAAATTGCATAGTATCATAAATGGCTATTCCTGGTATTACCCATCCGCCGGGAGAGTTTATAAACAAATAAAGATCCCTAGTATAATCTTCTATACTGAGATATACCATGAGACCAACAAGTTGATTCGAGATCTCGCTATCAACCTCTTGGCCTAAAAAAAGTAATCTTTCTCGATAAAGTCGGTTGATTAGGACAAAATTGTATCTTTTGGGAAAAAATTGCTTCCTTTAGGAACGAACCGTACGTGCACCTTTGGATGCATACGGTTCAAAAAAATTGCGAAAAAAAAAAGAATCAATGTGTCGATTCCTGTTTTATTTCTTTTTTTTTTTTTATGTAACAGGTTTTTTTAATGAAGGGTCTTCTTTCTATTAAAAAAAATGAGATGAGTTTTGGCTCCCTTCCCTCTAAAAAAAAAAAAGAGATTACTGAACTTATTAAACTAACCTATCATTGATGTATTGTTTCATCGATATTAAAATCACGATGTCATTGTCTTGTTCCTGAATGGGCCCTTTCAATTCTTTTAGGTTCATGGTCTACCCCGGGAAAAGATCTGTCCGAATTCTATTTGCACATATAGGACAAATGGTCTCAGTACCATTTTTTTGTTATGACTTCTTTTTTTAGTTAATTTCGCGTTTTGCTTTCCCAAAACTATTTGATGTATTCATCATACTATTCCGTTGGTCGGCAATTTGGGATCACTACTATAGTAATAAGTAATAGTAGGTATAAGAATCATTTATGATACAAGTGGTAATCATACATATATTATATTAACAATTTGTTATCGATTTGGTATTTTCTGAACGGAGCCTGGATACTTTATTTTATCAGTCCAAGTAAACCATAAATTCTTCTAAATTGATAATATTGATCCCCAATATAAAATAAATTGATCTAATTGCACTTCACGCTCCGAATGATTGATTGATGCTTCACTCAATACAATATCTCTTGGGTGAAACAGAGGATATCTCGATCAGGGAGAGAACGGGTAAATACCATATGACCCAATATATCTGACAAGTCGCACTATACGTCAACCCAAATCGCATCTTCCTCTCCAGGACTCCGAAAAGGTACTTTTGGAACACCAATGGGCATTAAATTAAAGAAAAAAAATTTAGTACTATACTTCACTTTAATATGGAAACGTAACAATCAATGGTTTATTGTCTTCATCCCCTTTTTCTCTTTATTCTATTTGATACATAGATTGGAAAGTTTATAGAGTAAGACAGAATGAATAAAGAAAAAATTTGAACGAAGAAATCGATCATTCGAATGATAAACAAGTATCTATCCATTCGTTCCCAAAAAATGGGACCAATCCTCCCATTGCGTATTGGTACTTATCGGGTATAGAATAGATCCGCTTCTCTTTGTTCTTACGAACAAAATTGTTCCCTTATTTTCAATGGAATGGAATAAATATTAATCCTTTCTGATACAGAATCTACTGAAAAGGTTAGGTACATAGTATATATAGTCTTTTCCAATGCGATAAAATAAAGTGACATAGTGTCTATTTTTCTTTGATAAAGAGGTATTTCCATGGGTTTGCCTTGGTATCGTGTTCATACTGTCGTATTGAATGATCCCGGTCGATTGCTTTCTGTTCATATAATGCATACAGCTCTAGTTTCTGGTTGGGCTGGTTCGATGGCTTTATACGAATTAGCGGTTTTTGATCCCTCTGATCCCGTTCTTGATCCAATGTGGAGACAAGGTATGTTCGTTATACCCTTCATGACTCGTTTAGGAATAACCAATTCGTGGGGTGGTTGGAGTATTTCAGGAGGAACTATAACAAATCCGGGTATTTGGAGTTATGAAGGTGTGGCAGGGGCACATATAGTGTTTTCTGGCTTGTGCTTCTTGGCAGCTATCTGGCATTGGGTATATTGGGACCTAGAAATATTCTGTGATGAACGTACGGGAAAACCTTCTTTGGATTTGCCCAAGATCTTTGGAATTCATTTATTTCTCTCAGGGGTAGCTTGCTTTGGCTTTGGCGCATTTCATGTAACAGGTTTGTATGGTCCTGGAATATGGGTGTCCGATCCTTATGGACTAACTGGAAAAGTACAATCTGTAAATCCAGCGTGGGGCGCGGAAGGTTTTGATCCTTTTGTTCCGGGAGGAATAGCCTCTCATCATATTGCAGCAGGTACATTGGGCATATTAGCAGGCCTATTCCATCTTAGTGTCCGTCCGCCTCAACGTCTATACAAAGGATTACGTATGGGCAATATTGAAACTGTACTTTCCAGTAGTATCGCTGCTGTTTTTTGCAGCTTTTGTTGTTGCTGGAACTATGTGGTATGGTTCAGCAACTACCCCAATTGAATTATTTGGTCCTACTCGTTATCAGTGGGATCAGGGATACTTTCAGCAAGAAATATATCGAAGAGTTAGTGCCGGGCTAGCCGAAAATCTTAGTTTATCGGAAGCTTGGTCTAAAATTCCCGAAAAATTAGCTTTTTATGATTATATTGGTAATAATCCGGCAAAAGGGGGATTATTCAGAGCAGGCTCAATGGACAATGGGGATGGAATTGCTGTTGGATGGTTAGGACACCCCGTCTTTAGAGATAAAGAAGGGCGCGAGCTTTTTGTACGTCGTATGCCTACTTTTTTGAAACATTTCCGGTAGTTTTGGTAGATGAAGACGGAATTGTGAGAGCTGATGTTCCTTTTAGAAGGGCAGAATCCAAGTATAGTGTTGAACAAGTAGGTGTTACTGTTGAGTTCTATGGTGGCGAACTTAATGGAGTAAGTTATTCTGATCCTGCTACTGTGAAAAAATATGCTAGACGTGCCCAATTAGGTGAAATTTTTGAATTAGATCGGGCTACTTTGAAATCCGATGGTGTTTTTCGTAGCAGTCCAAGGGGTTGGTTCACTTTTGGGCATGCTACATTTGCTTTGCTCTTCTTTTTCGGACACATTTGGCATGGAGCTAGAACCCTGTTCAGAGATGTTTTTGCTGGTATTGATCCAGATTTGGATGCTCAAGTGGAATTTGGAGCATTCCAAAAACTTGGAGATCCAACTACAAGGAGACAAGTAGTCTGATACGACATTGTTGTGGTATCTTTCGCCTCTATTTTTTTATTTGACATCGGGTATCAGAGAAATCTTGACTGGAATCACCATCTTTTCTTTGACTTTTTTCTTTATTTATATGATATGGTAAATGATCCCAAATGAATAGGTGTGGAAGCTATAATTGTAAACCACGATCGAATCCATGGAAGCATTGGTTTATACATTCCTTTTAGTCTCGACTTTAGGGATAATTTTTTTCGCTATCTTTTTTCGAGAACCTCCTAAGGTTCCGACTAAAAAAATGAAATAACTTTATAATTTAATTGAAGTAATGAGCCTCCCATATTGGGGCTTTACTTCAACTAGTCCCCGTGTTCTTCGAATGGATCTCTTAGTTGTTGAGAGGGTTGCCCAAAAGCGGTATATAAGGCGTACCCAGTAAAGCTTACAAGTAAACCAGATATGGAGATGGCGACTAGGGTTGCTGTTTCCATTTTTAGATAATTTCAAGATCACAATGGATCCACGATAAGATCGTTTATTTACAACTACAACGGAATAGTATACAAAGTCAACAGATCTCAACCAATCATTAAATAGGATTTATGGCTACACAAACCGTTGAGGATAGTTCTAGATCTGGGCCAAGACGAACTACTGTAGGGGATTTATTGAAACCATTGAATTCGGAATATGGTAAAGTAGCTCCGGGATGGGGGACTGCACCACTTATGGGGGTCGCAATGGCTCTATTTGCGATATTCCTATCTATTATTTTGGAAATTTATAATTCTTCCGTTTTACTGGATGGAATTTCAATGAGTTAGGTTTATAAGAACTATGAAGTCCTAGTCTTTCAATCAAAGAAAAAATTACTTTAGACTTGGATTTCTAGACCATTCTATTCTGGTAGTTCGGCCGTGGAATTTATTTGTTTCGGTATTTCCGGAATATGAGTGTGTGACTTGTTATAATTGATCCTATTGATAATACATAGAATGGACCTGTTATCTCTATCAAGATGATTCTACCTCGTCGGATATTTATTCTAGTATCTGGAGCACGGAATATATAGAATAGATCAAGAAAAGAAATATTTGAACTATGATTCATACCTACTATTTATTCAGACCTCGCAACCGGACTCAAAAAAAATTCAAATAGGTATTTCCTAAATCAAACGAATTTTATTCCTTCAGATTTATTTTGACCGGAGGATAACTCTTTCTCTAGATTTTGTTGAGTCATTACATCCATTCATTCAATAAGTGATCATCAAAGGTTCTTACTCAGAGAACCTTTGAGTTTAGCTTGAGGCTAAATCATCGTGGTTCTAGTATGAATCTGAGGTTTC
>JAODYA010000838.1:0-2500 GCA_025727855.1 Dyckia ibiramensis | reverse complement strand
ATCTTCCTAGATACATTAATTTGATTATGATCTATTCCGCGAAAATACGGATTGTGCCAAAGATGAAAAATTGTTTTCTTTTTTTCTTTCTATTAGAATTAGAAAAAGAAGATGAAAAAATTACAATGGATTTAAAATGAGAACTTATTCTTAGGTAAATCAATTGCGAAATGCTTCTGTAGAGTGTCCAATATTTGTTTTACATCTTCCATGCGAAAATATTCAATTCTCATAAGATCTTCTTGACTGTTACTCAAAAGGTCCAATAATGTATGTATATTGGACCTTTTGAGACAATTATAGGTCCTGGAAGGCAATTCTAATTGGTCAATAAAAATACAATTCAATGGAATTTTTTGTTTTTCTTTAGATTAGTTAATCTATCTTGAAAGGTTAAAAAGGGTATAGTAAACCTGTTTTATTTTCTTCGAAATTAATGTCCTCTTCCTCCGCATGTAGAAAAGGAATAAATAAATCAATCAAATTACGAGAAGCCTCATAAAGTGCTTCCTTAGGAGTTAAACTTCCATTTGTCCATATTTCTAGAAAAAGTATCTCTTGTTTTTCATTCCCATTCCCATAAGAATGAATACTATGATTCGCATTTCGAACAGGCATGGATACAGCATCTATAGGATAACTTACATCTTGAGAGTCATTTATGGGTTCCATACGATATCCGCTAAAAAAAAAAAAACAAAACCACCTCCTTGATTGTAATCCAATACACAAATCAATTGGTTCCGTCAGGTTAAGTCAGGTTAGCTATATGTTGTGTCGTGTCAACTATTTCTACGGAAGGTGGTGAGATGATATCTTGAGCGGTTACGTATCTAGGACCCCTTACGCAAATTGATGCGTCCTCAACTCCATAGAGATTACTTCTCAATACAATTTCTTTCAAATTTAGTAAGATTTCATGTACTGATTCCTCAATACCTACTATCGTAGAATATTCATGCGGCACCTTCTCAGATTTTGCACGTGTGATACATGTTCCTTCATTTCTCCAAGCAAGCCCCTTTGCATGGCAATACCAATGGTATCAGCTTGACCTTTCATAAGTGGTGACAGAACGAAACGACCATAATAAAGACGCTTACTGTCTACTCTTGATTCAACACACTTCCACTGTAGTGTTCGAAGTGGATCCCACTACTTCCTCTCTCCAACCATACTATACTAGTATTATTATTTGATCATTGAATCATTTATTTCTCTTGAAATCGGCTTAATTCTTATTTCTACACGCTCTTTTTTAGGAGGTCGACATCCATTATGTGGCATAGGTGTTACATCACGTACGAAACTTAATAATATACCACTTCTACGAATGGCTCGTAATGCTGCATCTCTTCCGAGACCAGGACCCTTTATCATAACTTCTGCTCGTTGCATACCCTGATCAACCACTGTACGAATAGCATTTACCGCCGCGGCTTGAGCAGCATAAGGTGTTCCTCTTCTTGTGCCTTTGAATCCAGAAGTACCAGCGGAGGCCCAAGAAACTACCCGACCTCGTACATCTGTAACAGTTATAATGGTATTGTTGAAACTCGCTTGAACATGAATAACGCCTTTTGGTATTCTACGTCCATTCTTACGTGAACCAATACGCCCATTCCTATGTGAACCAATTCTTGGTATAGCTTTTGTCATATTTTATCATCTCATATTTATGAGTCAGAAATATACAAAAGAAAAAGAGACGGAGATATCCATTTCATGTTAAAACAGACCCTTTGCCTTATTTTCACATATAGTACTATATTTTACAATTTTGGAAAGTAAAGTTATTTTTTAGAAAGATTATCCTTGTCTCTGTTTATGTTTCGGATTGGGACAAATCACTATAATTCGCCCACGCCTGCGAATCAGTCGACATTTTTCACAAATTTTACGAATGGAAGCCCTTATTTTCATATTATTTATTCCTTACCTTAATTCTGAATCCACTTCTTGGAAGAGAATAAGTCTCTTGAATTTTTAACTTCGAATTGTATACCCATGGTTAAAAAAATAACCTAAGCGTTCGAATCTTTGTTGCGAAGTCGATAAATTATACGTCCCCTGGTTGAATCATAACGACTTACTTCAATTTTTACTCTATCTCCTGGTAGTATCCGTATAAAACTGCGCCGGATCCTCCCTGAAACATATCCTAGAATTAGATCTTCATTATCTAAACGGACCCGGAACATACCGTTGGGAAGTGATTCAGTAATTAAACCCTCATGAATCAATTTTTGTTCTTTCATTCCAGGTAACCTCCTTGAAGTATCAACTAATGGAGGAAGAGTTATATAACTCACTTTTCCTCTCGATTTTACAAATAGGAAGTTAGAGATCAAATTCGGATACCAGAGGTGGAGGATTACCATATATAACACAAAATTTCTCCTCCAATTCTTTCTAGTCGAGCTTCTCGATCTGTTATTATACCTCGAAGTAGAAAAGCCGGGTCGGCTGATACGCTTTAAAATGGTTCTAGTTTTATATA
>JAODYA010000837.1:0-19135 GCA_025727855.1 Dyckia ibiramensis | reverse complement strand
CATATAGTGCTAGTGAGTTGCTAGTAATGAGCCGAGAATAGGCTCGAGACACAAATGGCTCCTTACTCATTAAGGACAACCACTCCGCTTGCCTCGAATTACTCGGGGGTTTCACCACTTACCGTCTAGTCTAGGCCTCATTAGAGGTCGACCAAGCGATACCATGACCTAGGTCGAATCATCGACCCTCGAAGGTCAAGTTCAAAACAAAACTCCATACGATAACCCAATCAGGCGAAAGTCAGTCAAAGGCGCCTATTCTCATCACTAGGTTTCATGTTGTGTGCACCCAACATGAACGCGCTCGGAGGAGAATAAACCACACTTTGAATCAGCCTCTAAGTCCTTCTAGAGGCATCTAGAATACCTGACCCAATCATTTCATCTTTCGCCGCATATTGTAAATTCTCGTCTCTCACGACCCTACAACCTTAGGGTTTACCGACCTAGGGTCTCTTAGGTCATCCTAGACTCTCTCTTTACTTGCTCTTAGCTTGCTCTGATACCACTTTATCTGTCACGCCCCGAGACCGCTCCCAATTTGGTCCGGTTCGGGCGCGTCGACCACAGCCGAACGGACAGACCTCCCCTGTCCGCCCAAGGCTAAGCAACCAGATCATGTACAAGAATTACCCAGGAAATCAATTCATACATACATGATCGCGAAGAGCACCACAAGTGCTAACAGGTAAGAGCAAGATACGAGTATAAAACATACAAGTAGCAACAAAGAGAGAAAGTTCATCTATTACATCCATTCATTCATTTCATACATCAATTTACATCCCAAACTAAACATAAACCCCTAAATATACAAGTGGGGGACATATCTCTATACATAAATAAAGGAAGAAGGGGCGCTATCATCCTATTATGCACCATCTAACCGTCCCTCTCGCATTTACTGTTATTTTCATTTTCTTTAAGTCAGTTTTAACTTTTATCTTGTCGGATACGTGTCCGGAGGGGCCGCGCGCCGCTCCGCTCTTTATATTCTGGCAAACTTGGATGATGGTTCCTGGACCAACACGTCCTAGCGATACGTTGCTAATGGAGAGGTTCCCGGGCGCATCGTAGCTAACCCTCAACGAGCCTACACCGATATTGGTGCGGTTCCCGGGCGCGTCATAGCTAACCCTCAACGAGCCTCTACCAACATGAGCCTATCTATGACTCAGGGGACGGGGAGACCGACCCTCACCTCCGCAATCAACATGTCCTAGCGGAATCGCCGCTATTGGTGAGGTTCCCGGGCAAAAGAATACCAACCCTCAACGAGCCTCAACCAACATGAGTAAACTGCCTACTCAAGGGACAGGGAGTGTGGGATCGCCATCTCCATCCAACGGATGCTTGTTATTAATCCACATTTCACATACTTTTCCAACCTAGTGTTCTTTTCTAGGTTCTATCTCAATGTCCACATAGGCCTCTCTACGGCCTTTCCATTTACATTTTCAATGCATTTCATTCCACCTAGTTATATTTACTAGGTTACTAACTCGGCCCCTTTATGACCGTTTCACAATTCGCTAACATTTCACGTTCTTTCTTTCCTTTCCTTTCCTTTCTTTTCCTAGACACATGGCGCTAGGTTTTCTATTTCAAGCAGTGTTCCACACTAATGTATCATGCTCATGCATCACATGCGACAATGCTGTTTTCTCCTAAGTCAATTCCATGCATTTCATCTAATGCCATACTTCACATGCATACATGATTTATAACTTGCATACATGATTTATAAACTTGCATAATTAAGTTTAAAAACTAACTAGGGCTATTTTACCCTAGACATGGAAGCGATCTAATCACTTCGGAAACTCAAACCCACCTCGGCTTTCCGGGTCGGTTTTCGGGTTGGGTAATCCGCTAAACCCGCGAGCACTCCGGTCGCGATCACGAGGGTCGCCTCAAGCTGGACGCCCTAGAACGATGTTCAAATCATTCTATTAGAATCCCTTTAACACTCTTTTCTTAGCATACTAACTCGCGCGTAAAAGCGCCGACGAACGACGGCGGATCTCCACGATTTGTGGTCCAGATCGCCCGGGGTTTACCCAAAACCCCGCAACTACGGAAGAAATCCGTTTAGAAACCCTCAAAAATCTTTAGAATCATTTATACCTCAAAACCCTTTAGCACTTGTTTCGGCTATATCTTCGCGCTCGTTCGTCGGATCGACGAACCGTCTTCGCCAACGCGTTTCTCTACCTAGCAATTAAGTTTACATAGGGTTAAATGAGATCAAACCCTCATATTTTGAAAAGTAGACTTTTTAACCCTAGGTTTCCGATTTTAATATGAAACCCCAAAATTCATTGGTGAATATTTGCCCAAGCTTGATTAGAATCATCTAGAGATTCTAGATATCTCATTTATACAAGTTTTAATCCAAACCCTAACTTAAACAATAAAAACTCACCATGGCTTTCTTGGATAAGAAAATTAATCCACCACTTCTTCTCCAACTGTAGAAGCTTTCATTTTTCCACCATTGTAGAGCTTTCATTTTTCCCACCATTAGAGAGCTTTCATTTTTTCTTTCTTTTATTTTCTTTCTTTCTCTCTTTTTCTTCTTTCTTTCTTCCTTTCCTTTGTTCTCTTTTCTTTTCTTCAGCACGAAGCAAAGAGGAGAGGTGTTGTCACGCAGCGCTCGGGGCTGCGCAATTAAAATTCTAAATCTTCGTTTTCGCTCCGATTTTCACACAACTTACTTTCAACTTATATTTTATTTCTCTAAGTCTAATAAAAATAGTATCTCACACTATTTTTATTTTTATTTATTTTTATATTAGAAATTCGGGGCACTACACCGTCGAACACCTGCTGTTCATGCACAGGGCGGGGTTCCGATCTCCATTCTCCGGCGCCGGCGAGGTCCAGTCGGCGTCGGGGCTGGTCGGGAGAGGGAAGTCCTGGCTCTAGAGAAGGCACGGGGGGGGGGGCTTACCCTCGTGGACGGGGGATCGGGTTTTCCACCTCTCGGATCCGAGGAGAAGAAGATGAAGGAGATGAAGAGGGTGAGGGTCGGGACCCTGTTCGGTTTTCCTCCTTCACGGCCGGCCGGAGGCGATGCTCCAGGCGGCGGCCGGCAGTCCTCGGGGTCGGCGGGTTGCCTGCGGGGGGGGGGGGGGGGGCTCGGATGAGGGGAGGCCGGCTAGGTTAGGGTTTGCGATGAAAAGCCCTAAACCTCAAAACATGCATATATATATATATATACATGCATGTGCATATGCACAATTGCGGAAAACCCCCTCGTGAAGCGTGCAATAAAAATTCGGCGCTTACCAGCGATTTTGTATCGTCGAATCTGAGCCGTACGTGAAATTTCACGTGAAACGGAGTCCGTTTGATCGTTTTGATTTTCGGACGAAAATCCGGATTTTTAAAGCCTTAACCGATTTTATGGTCCAGAATTCAAACCGTCCGTCCGATTGTCGATCGGACGGCGCCAGCGCGTCGGGCACGGCTGAAACTATAGGATTGCAATTTCGTTTCGCCGAAAACGGTTTCCGATCGACGAATCGATCAAAATGTCGATTTCTATTCAAATCGGACGATTCAAATTGATCTAACGGCACTTTTAGATCAATTTCCAATCCGTGCGTCCGATGAACGAACGGATCGCACCGGCAGTTCCAGAATGGCAAAATACATGTGTCTACACTTTTAGTTTGCCAAAATCGGACTTAAATCGACGGATTGACACAAATGTCGATTTTTCATTTAAATCGGACGGTTCTAATTGATCCAATGGTGTCGGTGGATCAACTTTCAAACCGTAAGTCCGATCAACGAACGGATCGCACCAGCAGTTTCAGAATGGCAAATCTAATACGTTTACACTTTCGTTTTGCCAAAATCGGACTTAAATCGACGGATTGACACAAATGTCGATTTTTCATTTAAATCGGACGGTTCTAATTGATCCAATGGTGTCGGTGGATCAACTTTCAAACCGTAAGTCCGATGAACGAACGGATCGCACCAGCAGTTTCAGAATGGCAAATCTAATACGTTTACACTTTCGTTTTGCCAAAATCGGACTTAAATCGACGGATTGACATAAATGTCGTTTTTAAAAATCTTATATACAAAAGCCGATCTTTTAGTAATTTCACATCAATTTCCAAACCGTGCGTCCGATGATCGAACGGATCGCACCAGCGCGTTCAGAATGATGAAATACATAAGATCACACTTTTATTTCGTCCAAATTGGACTCAATTCCCTGAAGTGACATTTTGGGTCAAAGTCAAGCGGTTTCACCGCCGATTGCCGATTTGCCTTCGTATTTTTGGATCCATTCGCAAACCGTAACTCCGGATTTCATTGTCAGTTCCGGGTTATTTTCTAATGATATTCTCCCTTTGAATTGAGATAATGTACGCACTATGTTCGGAGTCCGAGGTACTCCGGAGGCCATAGTGCAAGTTAAGGGAAACCGGAATTCCAGTTATTATTCACTTAAGTCAAACTTTCGGGCCTCATAACTTTGCTCTAGTTGCATTTACTCGAAATTTGACGTGCAGGTTTAGAATATAAAAAACGCTCAAATGCCAATAAGCCGGATTTAAAAATTCCCAATATTAAAAATTACGGTCTTTATCTATCTAGATACTATCAATCACCTAGAGGGGGGTGAATAGGTGTATACCAATAAAATCTCGATGCAAAAATAAATGCGGAAAATAAAATAAGCACACCGAGATTTACGTGGGCTCCAACTCGGAGAAAAACCACGGGACCACACACGCAATAACAATCCACTAAGAGCCAAAAAGGATTACACAAGGCGATTACCGACTCCACGGACTTAACCTCTCCTTCGTCTTCAGCGCATTCGCGCACACCAACGGGTCGTCCACGCCCCCACGTCCGAATCCACGACGCTACGCCTCGAATCCACGAGCCTCCACGATCCGAATTCACGGACCGCACGTACGGGACCGAATCCACGAATCGCCTCGATCACGCCGAATCCACGACGCCGCTCGAATCCACGAGCACCCTCCGTCCGGAGCAAAGACAACAATGTTGATGACGATTTATTGCTTAGAATATCATTGAAAATCTATGGGAATAATCTCTAAGCAATCCTCAAATTGATTCAAAGGAGAAACGAAGATTTAGAGCACCATGAATCAATTTGAGAGAAGCTCGATGTAGAAGATAGAAAACGGCCCCCTACAAGCTTCTAGGGTTTCAAAATAATATTCTTTATTTTCTCTATGTTGGTTAGGGTTTAGAGACACCCCCACATCATTTAAATAGGTTTTAGAGACTTTAGAAACAATTTAGGAAATAAAACCCGAGCCGAAAAAATTCTTTTACGGTTGGAAGTCCGGACTTCTTAAAGTGAGAATCGGACTTTGGAAACATCCAAAGTCCGGACCTTTCAAGTCCAAAGTCCGGACCTTCTGCTGAAAACAGCACAGAGAGGTCAAGTCCGGATTTCCTCCAAGAGGGTCCGAACTTGCAGACCAGTAAAGGCTCTAAACATTATTTTAAAAGCATTTTAAACCTATTCTAATGTCTCCAAACACTTAGTAAGGTTTGTAAATCATCATCAATATTGTTTCAACTTACCAAGCTCGTGGTCTCGTGTCATGAGTTTCTTCGAGTCTTCAAACTTTGTTTTCTCTTTTCTAAACCTTCAAGACTCCGACTCACGTCACGAAATATGCCAATACAAAAATCCGTAACAAGTACACGATCACAATCGAGATAATTAAGATTCAAGCGACGAAGAATGATCTAGCATGCTCTTAATGGGCAATTTCACCGCAAGCACAATCAAAGAACGAAGATTGAAACCTCATAAGACCATTGAATAATACCTCAAGAGTGCGAATTCGTAAGCGAGTCCTTACTCTCGTTGAAATGAATAGAAGATAGACGGCTCTTTCGACTCTTCAATTATGCTCTACGAGTGCCAATGCGCAATGAGTACAAACTTGCGTGCGAAAGAACGAATGTTGAGATAGCATAAGACTAGTCTTTTGCTCCAAGGAGTGCACCTTATTAGCGAGTACACGATCACCAATCGAGCTAACGAAGATTCAAGCCGAAGAAGAAACGTCTATCATACGATGAATGGGCAATTTCACCGCAAGCACTATCAAAGAACGAAGATTGGAACCTAATTAGAACCATTGAATATAGCCTCGAGAGTGCGACTTCTATCCGAGTCCCTACTCCCGTTGAAATGAATGAAGATAGACGGCTCTTACGACTGTTCGATTATGCTCTACGAGTGCCGATACGCAACGAGTACAAACTCGCGTGCGAAAGAACGAATGTTGGTATAGCATAAGACTGGTCTTTTGCTCCAAGGAGTGCACATTAGCAACGAGTACACGATCACAATCGAGCTAAAGAAGATTCAAACCGAAGAAGAAACATCTATCATACGATGAATGGGAATTTCACCGCAAGCACAATCAAAGAACGAAGATTGAAACCTCATAAGACCATTGAATATACCTCAAGAGTGCGAATTCTATCCGAGTCCCTACTCCTTTGTTGAAATGAATGAAGATAGACGGCTCTTACGACTCTTCGATTATGCTCTAAGAGTGCCAATACGCAACGAGTACAAACTCGCGTGCGAAAGAACGAATGTTGATATAGCGTAAGACTGGTCTTTTGCTCCAAGGATTGCACATTAGCAACGAGTACACGATCACAATCGAGCTAAAGAAGATTCAAACCGAAGAAGAAAGATCTATCATGCTCTGAATGGGCAAATTCACAGCAAGCACAATCAAAGAACGAAGATTGAAACCTCATTAGACCATTGAATAATACCTCAAGAGTGCGAATTCGATCCGAGTCCATACTCAGGTTGAAATGAATGAGGATGGACGGCTCTTACGACTCTTCGATTATGCTCTAAGAGTGCCAATACGCAACGAGTACAAACTCGCGTGCAAAAGAACGAATGTTGATATAGCGTAAGACTGGTCTTTAACTCCTAGGAATGCACATTAGCAACGAGTACAAGATCACAATCGAGCTAAAGAAGATTGAAACCGAAGAAGAAAGATCTATCATGCTCTAAATGGGCAATTTCACAGCAAGCACAATCAAAGAACGAAGATTGAAACCTCATAAGACCATTGAATAATACCTCAAGAGTGCGAATTCTATCCGAGTCCATACTCACGTTGAAATGAATGAAGATGGACGGCTCTTACGACTCGATTATGCTCTAAGAGTGCCAATACGCAACGAGTACAAACTCGCGTGCAAAAGAACGAATGTTGATATAGCGTAAGACTGGTCTTTAACTCCTAGGAGTGCACATTAGCAACGAGTACAAGATCACAATCGAGCTAAAGAAGATTGAAACCGAAGAAGAAAGATCTATCATACTCTAAATGGGCAATACAGCAAGCACAATCAAAGAACGAAGATTGAAACCTCATAAGACCATTGAATAATACCTCAAGAGTGCGAATTCGATCCGAGTCCATACTCCCGTTGAAATGAATGAAGATGGACGGCTCTTACGACTCTTCGATTATGCTCTAAGAGTGCCAATACGCAACGAGTACAAACTCGCGTGCAAAAGAACGAATGTTGATATAGCATAAGACTGGTCTTTTACTCCTAGGAGTGCACATTAGCAACGAGTACAAGATCACAATCGAGCTAAAGAAGATTGAAACCGAAGAAGAAAGATCTATCATACTCTAAATGGGCAATTTCACAGCAAGCACAATCAAAGAACGAAGATTGAAACCTCATAAGACCATTGAATAATACCTCAAGAGTGCGAATTCGATCCGAGTCCATACTCCGGTTGAAATGAATGAAGATGGACGGCTCTTACGACTCTTCGATTATGCTCTAAGAGTGCCAATACGCAACGAGTACAAACTCGCGTGCAAAAGAACGAATGTTGATATAGCGTAAGACTGGTCTTTAACTCCTAGGAATGCACATTAGCAACGAGTACAAGATCACAATCGAGCTAAAGAAGATTGAAACCGAAGAAGAAAGATCTATCATGCTCTAAATGGGCAAATGCACAGCAAGCACAATCAAAGAACGAAGATTGAAACCTCATAAGACCATTGAATAATACCTCAAGAGTGCGAATTCGATCCGAGTCCATACTCACGTTGAAATGAATGAGGATGGACGGCTCTTACGACTCTTCGATTATGCTCTAAGAGTGCCAATACGCAACGAGTACAAACTCGCGTGCAAAAGAACGAATGTTGATATAGCATAAGACTGGTCTTTTACTCCTAGGAGTGCACATTAGCAACGAGTACAAGATCACAATCGAGCTAAAGAAGATGAACCAAGAAGAAAGATCTATCATACTCTAAATGGGCAATTTCACAGCAAGCACAATCAAAGAACGAAGATTGAAACCTCATAAGACCATTGAATAATACCTCAAGAGTGCGAATTCTATCCGAGTCCATACTCGTGAAATGAATGAAGATGGACGGCTCTTACGACTCTTCGATTATGCTCTAAGAGTGCCAATACGCAACGAGTACAAACTCGCGTGCAAAAGAACGAATGTTGATATAGCATAAGACTGATCTTTACTCCTAGGAGTGCACATTAGCAACGAGTACAAGATCACAATCGAGCTAAAGAAGATTGAAACCGAAGAAGAGATCTATCATACTCTAAATGGGCAATTTCACAGCAAGCACAATCAAAGAACGAAGATTGAAACCTCATAAGACCATTGAATAATACCTCAAGAGTGCGAATTCTATCCGAGTCCATACTCCCGTTGAAATGAATGAAGATGGACGGCTCTTACGACTCTTCGATTATGCTCTAAGAGTGCCAATACGCAACGAGTACAAACTCGCGTGCAAAAGAACGAATGTTGATATAGCATAAGACTGGTCTTTTACTCCTAGGAGTGCACATTAGCAACGAGTACAAGATCACAATCGAGCTAAAGAAGATTGAAACCGAAGAAGAAAGATCTATCATTCAAATGGGCAATTCACAGCAAGCACAATCAAAGAACGAAGATTGAAACCTCATAAGACCATTGAATAATACCTCAAGAGTGCGAATTCTATCCGAGTCCATACTCCCGTTGAAATGAATGAAGATGGACGGCTCTTACGACTCTTCGATTATGCTCTAAGAGTGCCAATACGCAACGAGTACAAACTCGCGTGCAAAAGAACGAATGTTGATATAGCATAAAACTCTTTTAACTCCTAGGAGTGCACATTAGCAACGAGTACACGATCACAATCGAGCTAAAGAAGATTCAAACCGAAGAAGAAAGATCTATCATACTCTAAATGGGCAATTTCACAGCAAGCACAATCAAAGAACGAAGATTGAAACCTCATAAGACCATTGAATAATACCTCAAGAGTGCGAATTCTATCCGAGTCCATACTCCCGTTGAAATGAATGAAGATGGACGGCTCTTACGACTCTCGATTATGCTCTAAGAGTGCCAATACGCAACGAGTACAAACTCGCGTGCAAAAGAACGAATGTTGATATAGCATAAGACTGGTCTTTACTCCTAGGAGTGCACATTAGCAACGAGTACAAGATCACAATCGAGCTAAAGAAGATTGAAACCGAAGAAGAAAGATCTATCATACTCTAAATGGGCAATTTCACAGCAAGCACAATCAAAGAACGAAGATTGAAACCTCATAAGACCATTGAATAATACCTCAAGAGTGCGAATTCGATCCGAGTCCATACTCCCGTTGAAATGAATGAAGATGGACGGCTCTTACGACTCTTCGATTATGCTCTAAGAGTGCCAATACGCAACGAGTACAAACTCGCGTGCAAAAGAACGAATGTTGATATAGCGTAAGACTGGTCTTTAACTCCTAGGAGTGCACATTAGCAACGAGTACAAGATCACAATCGAGCTAAAGAAGATTGAAACCGAAGAAGAAAGATCTATCATGCTCTAAATGGGCAAATTCACAGCAAGCACAATCAAAGAACGAAGATTGAAACCTCATAAGACCATTGAATAATACCTCAAGAGTGCGAATTCGATCCGAGTCCATACTCACGTTGAAATGAATGAAGATGGACGGCTCTTACGACTCTTCGATTATGCTCTAAGAGTGCCAATACGCAACGAGTACAAACTCGCGTGCAAAAGAACGAATGTTGATATAGCGTAAGACTGGTCTTTAACTCCTAGGAATGCACATTAGCAACGAGTACAAGATCACAATCGAGCTAAAGAAGATTGAAACCGAAGAAGAAAGATCTATCATGCTCTAAATGGGCAAATGCACAGCAAGCACAATCAAAGAACGAAGATTGAAACCTCATAAGACCATTGAATAATACCTCAAGAGTGCGAATTCGATCCGAGTCCATACTCCGGTTGAAATGAATGAAGATGGACGGCTCTTACGACTCTTCGATTATGCTCTAAGAGTGCCAATACGCAACGAGTACAAACTCGCGTGCAAAAGAACGAATGTTGATATAGCGTAAGACTGGTCTTTAACTCCTAGGAGTGCACATTAGCAACGAGTACAAGATCACAATCGAGCTAAAGAAGATTGAAACCGAAGAAGAAAGATCTATCATGCTCTAAATGGGCAATTTCACAGCAAGCACAATCAAAGAACGAAGATTGAAACCTCATAAGACCATTGAATAATACCTCAAGAGTGCGAATTCTATCCGAGTCCATACTCCCGTTGAAATGAATGAAGATGGACGGCTCTTACGACTCTTCGATTATGCTCTAAGAGTGCCAATACGCAACGAGTACAAACTCGCGTGCAAAAGAACGAATGTTGATATAGCATAAGACTGGTCTTTTGAACTCCTAGGAGTGCACATTAGCAACGAGTACACGATCACAATCGAGCTAAAGATTAAACCGAAGAAGGATCTATCATACTCTAAATGGGCAAATTCACAGCAAGCACAATCAAAGAACGAAGATTGAAACCTCATAAGACCATTGAATAATACCTCAAGAGTGCGAATTCTATCCGAGTCCATACTCCCGTTGAAATGAATGAAGATGGAGGCTCTTACGACTCTTCGATTATGCTCTAAGAGTGCCAATACGCAACGAGTACAAACTCGCGTGCAAAAGAACGAATGTTGATATAGCATAAGACTGGTCTTTACTCCTAGGAGTGCACATTAGCAACGAGTACACGATCACAATCGAGCTAAAGAAGATTCAAACCGAAGAAGAAAGATCTATCATACTCTAAATGGGCAATTTCACAGCAAGCACAATCAAAGAACGAAGATTGAAACCTCATAAGACCATTGAATAATACCTCAAGAGTGCGAATTCTATCCGAGTCCATACTCCCGTTGAAATGAATGAAGATGGACGGCTCTTACGACTCTTCGATTATGCTCTAAGAGTGCCAATACGCAACGAGTACAAACTCGCGTGCAAAAGAACGAATGTTGATATAGCATAAGACTCGGTCTTTAACTCCTAGGAGTGCACATTAGCAACGAGTACAAGATCACAATCGAGCTAAAGAAGATTGAAACCGAAGAAGAAAGATCTATCATACTCAAATGGGCAATTTCACAGCAAGCACAATCAAAGAACGAAGATTGAAACCTCATAAGACCATTGAATAATACCTCAAGAGTGCGAATTCTATCCGAGTCCATACTCCCGTTGAAATGAATGAAGATGGACGGCTCTTACGACTCTTCGATTATGCTCTAAGAGTGCCAATACGCAACGAGTACAAACTCGCGTGCAAAAGAACGAATGTTGATATAGCATAAGACTGTCTTTTAACTCCTAGGAGTGCACATTAGCAACGAGTACAAGATCACAATCGAGCTAAAGAAGATTGAAACCGAAGAAAGATCTATCATACTCTAAATGGGCAATTTCACAGCAAGCACAATCAAAGAACGAAGATTGAAACCTCATAAGACCATTGAATAATACCTCAAGAGTGCGAATTCGATCCGAGTCCATACTCAGGTTGAAATGAATGAAGATGGACGGCTCTTACGACTCTTCGATTATGCTCTAAGAGTGCCAATACGCAACGAGTACAAACTCGCGTGCAAAAGAACGAATGTTGATATAGCGTAAGACTGGTCTTTAACTCCTAGGAATGCACATTAGCAACGAGTACAAGATCACAATCGAGCTAAAGAAGATTGAAACCGAAGAAGAAAGATCTATCATGCTCTAAATGGGCAAATTCACAGCAAGCACAATCAAAGAACGAAGATTGAAACCTCATAAGACCATTGAATAATACCTCAAGAGTGCGAATTCGATCCGAGTCCATACTCCCGTTGAAATGAATGAAGATGGACGGCTCTTACGACTCTTCGATTATGCTCTAAGAGTGCCAATACGCAACGAGTACAAACTCGCGTGCAAAAGAACGAATGTTGATATAGCATAAGACTGATCTTTTAACTCCTAGGAGTGCACATTAGCAACGAGTACAAGATCACAATCGAGCTAAAGAAGATTGAAACCGAAGAAGAAAGATCTATCATACTCTAAATGGGCAATTTCACAGCAAGCACAATCAAAGAACGAAGATTGAAACCTCATAAGACCATTGAATAATACCTCAAGAGTGCGAATTCTATCCGAGTCCATACTCCCGTTGAAATGAATGAAGATGGACGGCTCTTACGACTCTTCGATTATGCTCTAAGAGTGCCAATACGCAACGAGTACAAACTCGCGTGCAAAAGAACGAATGTTGATATAGCATAAGACTGGTCTTTTACTCCTAGGAGTGCACATTAGCAACGAGTACAAGATCACAATCGAGCTAAAGAAGATTCAAACCGAAGAAGAAAGATCTATCATACTCTAAATGGGCAATTTCACAGCAAGCACAATCAAAGAACGAAGATTGAAACCTCATAAGACCATTGAATAATACCTCAAGAGTGCGAATTCTATCCGAGTCCATACTCCCGTTGAAATGAATGAAGATGGACGGCTCTTACGACTCTTCGATTATGCTCTAAGAGTGCCAATACGCAACGAGTACAAACTCGCGTGCAAAAGCGAATGTTGATATAGCATAAGACTGGTCTTTTACTCCTAGGAGTGCACATTAGCAACGAGTACAAGATCACAATCGAGCTAAAGAAGATTGAAACCGAAGAAGAAAGATCTATCATGCTCTAAATGGGCAAATGCACAGCAAGCACAATCAAAGAACGAAGATTGAAACCTCATAAGACCATTGAATAATACCTCAAGAGTGCGAATTCGATCCGAGTCCATACTCCCGTTGAAATGAATGAAGATGAGGCTCTTACGACTCTTCGATTATGCTCTAAGAGTGCCAATACGCAACGAGTACAAACTCGCGTGCAAAAGAACGAATGTTGATATAGCATAAGACCGGTCTTTTACTCCTAGGAGTGCACATTAGCAACGAGTACACGATCACAATCGAGCTAAAGAAGATTCAAACCGAAGAAGAAAGATCTATCATACTCTAAATGGGCAATTTCACAGCAAGCACAATCAAAGAACGAAGATTAAACCTCATAAGACCATTGAATAATACCTCAAGAGTGCGAATTCTATCCGAGTCCATACTCCCGTTGAAATGAATGAAGATGGACGGCTCTTACGACTCTTCGATTATGCTCTAAGAGTGCCAATGCGCAACGAGTACAAACTCGCGTGCAAAAGAACGAATGTTGATATAGCATAAGACTGGTCTTTTACTCCTAGGAGTGCACATTAGCAACGAGTACACGATCACAATCGAGCTAAAGAAGATTCAAACCGAAGAAGAGATCTATCATGCTCTAAATGGGCAATTTCACAGCAAGCACAATCAAAGAACGAAGATTGAAACCTCATAAGACCATTGAATAATACCTCAAGAGTGCGAATTCGATCCGAGTCCATACTCCGGTTGAAATGAATGAAGATGGACGGCTCTTACGACTCTTCGATTATGCTCTAAGAGTGCCAATACGCAACGAGTACAAACTCGCGTGCAAAAAACGAATGTTGATATAGCGTAAGACTGGTCTTTTACTCCTAGGAGTGCACATTAGCAACGAGTACAAGATCACAATCGAGCTAGAATGAAACCGAAGAAGAAAGATCTATCATGCTCTAAATGGGCAAATGCACAGCAAGCACAATCAAAGAACGAAGATTGAAACCTCATAAGACCATTGAATAATACCTCAAGAGTGCGAATTCGATCCGAGTCCATACTCATGTTGAAATGAATGAGGATGGACGGCTCTTACGACTCTTCGATTATGCTCTAAGAGTGCCAATACGCAACGAGTACAAACTCGCGTGCAAAAGAACGAATGTTGATATAGCGTAAGACTGGTCTTTAACTCCTAGGAATGCACATTAGCAACGAGTACAAGATCACAATCGAGCTAAAGAAGATTGAAACAGAAGAAAGATCTATCATGCTCTAAATGGGCAAATGCACAGCAAGCACAATCAAAGAACGAAGATTGAAACCTCATAAGACCATTGAATAATACCTCAAGAGTGCGAATTCGATCCGAGTCCATACTCATGTTGAAATGAATGAGGATGGACGGCTCTTACGACTCTTCGATTATGCTCTAAGAGTGCCAATACGCAACGAGTACAAACTCGCGTGCAAAAGAACGAATGTTGATATAGCGTAAGACTGGTCTTTAACTCCTAGGAATGCACATTAGCAACGAGTACAAGATCACAATCGAGCTAAAGAAGATTGAAACCGAAGAAGAAAGATCTATCATGCTCTAAATGGGCAAATGCACAGCAAGCACAATCAAAGAACGAAGATTGAAACCTCATAAGACCATTGAATAATACCTCAAGAGTGCGAATTCGATCCGAGTCCATACTCAGGTTGAAATGAATGAGGATGGACGGCTCTTACGACTCTTCGATTATGCTCTAAGAGTGCCAATACGCAACGAGTACAAACTCGCGTGCAAAAGAACGAATGTTGATATAGCGTAAGACTGGTCTTTAACTCCTAGGAATGCACATTAGCAACGAGTACAAGATCACAATCGAGCTAAAGAAGATTGAAACCGAAGAAGAAAGATCTATCATGCTCTAAATGGGCAAATGCACAGCAAGCACAATCAAAGAACGAAGATTGAAACCTCATAAGACCATTGAATAATACCTCAAGAGTGCGAATTCGATCCGAGTCCATACTCAGGTTGAAATGAATGAGGATGGACGGCTCTTACGACTCTTCGATTATGCTCTAAGAGTGCCAATACGCAACGAGTACAAACTCGCGTGCAAAAGAACGAATGTTGATATAGCGTAAGACTGGTCTTTAACTCCTAGGAATGCACATTAGCAACGAGTACAAGATCACAATCGAGCTAAAGAAGATTGAAACCGAAGAAGAAAGATCTATCATGCTCTCTAATTGGCAAATTCACAGCAAGCACAATCAAAAAACGAGTACACGATCACAATCGAGCTAAAGAAGATTCAAACCGAAGAAGAAAGATCTATCATACTCTAAATGGGCAATTTCCGACAATGACAATCAAAGAACGAAGATTGAAACCTCATAAGACCATTGAATAATGCCTCAAGAGTGCGAATTCAATCCGAGTCCATACTCCCGTTGAAATGAATGAAGATGGACGGCCTCATACGACTCTTCAATTATGCTCTAAGAGTGCCAATACGCAACGAGTACAAACTCGCGTGCAAAAGAACGAATGTTGATATAGCATAAGACCGATCTTTTACTCCTAGGAGTGCACATTAGCAACGAGTACACGATCACAATCGAGCTAAAGAAGATTCAAACCGAAGAAGAAAGATCTATCATACTCTAAATGGGCAATTTCACAGCAAGCACAATCAAAGAACGAAGATTGAAACCTCATAAGACCATTGAATAATACCTCAAGAGTGCGAATTCTATCCGAGTCCATACTCCGGTTGAAATGAATGAAGATGGACGGCTCTTACGACTCTTCGATTATGCTCTAAGAGTGCCAATACGCAACGAGTACATCGTGTGCAAAAGAACGAATGTTGATATAGCATAAGACTGGTCTTTTGCTCCTAGGAGTGCACATTAGCAACGAGTACACGAGTCACAATCGAGCTAAAGAAGATTCAAACCGAAGAAGAAGAATCTATCATACTCTAAATGGGCAATTTCACAGCAAGCACAATCAAAGAACGAAGATTGAAACCTCATAAGACCATTGAATAATACCTCAAGAGTGCGAATTCTATCCGAGTCCATACTCCCGTTGAAATGAATGAAGATGGACGGCTCTTACGACTCTTCGATTATGCTCTAAGAGTGCCAATACGCAACGAGTACAAACTCGCGTGCAAAAGAACGAATGTTGATATAGCATAAGACTGGTCTTTTACTCCTAGGAGTGCACATTAGCAACGAGTACACGATCACAATCGAGCTAAAGAAGATTCAAACCGAAGAAGAAAGATCTATCATACTCTAAATGGGCAATTTCACAGCAAGCACAATCAAAGAACGAAGATTGAAACCTCATAAGACCATTGAATAATACCTCAAGAGTGCGAATTCTATCCGAGTCCATACTCCCGTTGAAATGAATGAAGATAGGACGGCTCTTACGACTCTTCGATTATGCTCTAAGAGTGCCAATACGCAACGAGTACAAACTCGCGTGCAAAAGAACGAATGTTGATATAGCATAAGACTGGTCTTTTACTCCTAGGAGTGCACATTAGCAACGAGTACAAGATCACAATCGAGCTAAAGAAGATTGAAACCGAAGAAGAAAGATCTATCATACTCTAATGGGCAATTTCACAGCAAGCACAATCAAAGAACGAAGATTGAAACCTCATAAGACCATTGAATAATACCTCAAGAGTGCGAATTCGATCCGAGTCCATACTCCCGTTGAAATGAATGAAGATGGACGGCTCTTACGACTCTTCGATTATGCTCTAAGAGTGCCAATACGCAACGAGTACAAACTCGCGTGCAAAAGAACGAATGTTGATATAGCATAAGACTGGTCTTTTACTCCTAGGAGTGCACATTAGCAACGAGTACAAGATCACAATCGAGCTAAAGAAGATTGAAACCGAAGAAGAAAGATCTATCATACTCTAAATGGGCAATTTCACAGCAAGCACAATCAAAGAACGAAGATTGAAACCTCATAAGACCATTGAATAATACCTCAAGAGTGCGAATTCGATCCGAGTCCATACTCCCGTTGAAATGAATGAAGATGGACGGCTCTTACGACTCTTCGATTATGCTCTAAGAGTGCCAATACGCAACGAGTACAAACTCGCGTGCAAAAGAACGAATGTTGATATAGCATAAGACTGGTCTTTAACTCCTAGGAGTGCACATTAGCAACGAGTACAAGATCACAATCGAGCTAAAGAAGATTGAAACCGAAGAAGAGATCTATCATGCTCTAAATGGGCAAATGCACAGCAAGCACAATCAAAGAACGAAGATTGAAACCTCATAAGACCATTGAATAATACCTCAAGAGTGCGAATTCGATCCGAGTCCATACTCAGGTTGAAATGAATGAGGATGGACGGCTCTTACGACTCTTCGATTATGCTCTAAGAGTGCCAATACGCAACGAGTACAAACTCGCGTGCAAAAGAACGAATGTTGATATAGCGTAAGACTGGTCTTTAACTCCTAGGAGTGCACATTAGCAACGAGTACAAGATCACAATCGAGCTAAAGAAGATTGAAACCGAAGAAGAAAGATCTATCATACTCTAATGGGCAATTTCACAGCAAGCACAATCAAAGAACGAAGATTGAAACCTCATAAGACCATTGAATAATACCTCAAGAGTGCGAATTCTATCCGAGTCCATACTCCCGTTGAAATGAATGAAGATGGACGGCTCTTACGACTCTTCGATTATGCTCTAAGAGTGCCAATACGCAACGAGTACAAACTCGCGTGCAAAAGAACGAATGTTGATATAGCATAAGACTGGTCTTTACTCCTAGGAGTGCACATTAGCAACGAGTACAAGATCACAATCGAGCTAAAGAAGATTGAAACCGAAGAAGAAAACTATCATACTCTAAATGGGCAATTTCACAGCAAGCACAATCAAAGAACGAAGATTGAAACCTCATAAGACCATTGAATAATACCTCAAGAGTGCGAATTCTATCCGAGTCCATACTCCCGTTGAAATGAATGAAGATGGACGGCTCTTACGACTCTTCGATTATGCTCTAAGAGTGCCAATACGCAACGAGTACAAACTCGCGTGCAAAAGAACGAATGTTGATATAGCATAAGACCGGTCTTTTACTCCTAGGAGTGCACATTAGCAACGAGTACACGATCACAATCGAGCTAAAGAAGATTCAAACCGAAGAAGAAAGATCTATCATACTCTAAATGGGCATTTCACAGCAAGCACAATCAAAGAACGAAGATTGAAACCTCATAAGACCATTGAATAATACCTCAAGAGTGCGAATTCTATCCGAGTCCATACTCCCGTTGAAATGAATGAAGATGGACGGCTCTTACGACTCTTCGATTATGCTCTAAGAGTGCCAATACGCAACGAGTACAAACTCGCGTGCAAAAGAACGAATGTTGATATAGCATAAGACCGATCTTTTACTCCTTGGAGTGCACATTAGCAACGAGTACACGATCACAATCGAGCTAAAGAAGATTCAAACCGAAGAGAGATCTATCATACTCTAAATGGGCAATTTCACACAAGCACAATCAAAGAACGAAGATTGAAACCTCATGAGACCATTGAATAATACCTCAAGAGTGCGAATTCTATCCGAGTCCATACTCCCGTTGAAATGAATGAAGATGGACGGCTCTTACGACTCTTCGATTATGCTCTAAGAGTGCCAATACGCAACGAGTACAAACTCGCGTGCGAAAGAACGAATGTTGATATAGCATAAGACCGGTCTTTTACTCCTAGGAGTGCACAATAGCAACGAGTACACGATCACAATCGAGCTAAAGAAGATTCAAATCGAAGAAGAAAGATCTATTGTAAAGACCATAATTTTTAATATTGGGAATTTTTAAATCCAGCTTATTGGACTATGAGCGTTTTTATATTTTAAACCCGCACGTCAAATTTCGGGTCAATCCGAGCTAAAACGAGGAAGTTATA
>JAODYA010000809.1:0-10057 GCA_025727855.1 Dyckia ibiramensis | reverse complement strand
GCTTAATTATATATATATATATATATGTGTGTGTGTGTGTGTGTGTGTGTGTGTGTTTGTGTGTGTGTGTGTGTGTGTGTGTGTCACTCCCCCGGTTACTATTTTTTCGGGCTCGCCACAGATCCGCCGTATACGCTCCAATTGAATAATTCCATTGAAAAAAGGATTGCTAACGCTTCTAGGTAAGCGGTAGAAACCTTCCAAATCCTCCAATCGAACCCCGTCAAATTTGAATAGATTTGAAGTAATTTAAATCCAAATTAGGAAACACACACACACACACACACACACACACAAGAGATGACGATGTATATAGAGGCACATGGAGCAATATCAAAACACACCTTGAACTTTAGAGCTTTGTCAAATGACCTCCTAAATTTTAAATTTTGTTACTTGGTCCCCTGGCTAAATAGTTCGATCAGTCCTTTCTGTTAAATGAAGTTACTGATTGAACAAGAGTGCCAGTGGCATGTCTCAGAGAGAATTTTGTAAAGCTTCAAAGTACAGGGAAGGGAAAAAAACCTACTGTGCTTAGGGGATGGAACTAAAGAATCATAATTGACATAGAGGGCGGCTAATTTTTTGATTTCTACTCCTTTACGTCGAGCATTGCAGCAGAAAAAATTGGTTTTTTTCTATTTAATTGAAAGCTTCACAAGATCACATGATAGGCATTTGTTAGGACCGACTACTTAATTGTTAGCTTCTCTTGAGAAGAAGACCCTATTGATAATGTTTAGGGGGTTATGTTGCCAAAATTAAAAGTTCAGGAATATTTGCCAAACTATGAAGTTCAGGTTTAGTGTTTAGGGAATCGTGTTATTTGGCGGATAGAGAAATCTGGGGCTTCTGCTCTGGTGGAAATGTTATTGTGAGGCCCAATGCTCTTGAGCAAGTCTTTCTTTACTAACACTTAATCTGTTGAACTCACAGTTTCGGACTATCAATCGGATGATCTGTTGAATGATGAAGAAAAGGCTTTACGGAAAAAAGTTCAACTGTTTATGGAGAAAGAAGTTGCTCCCATAATGGCAGGGGTATGTCTCTTCTTTCCTGGCCATTTTGCTAGAACTTTAAGCTATATACGAAGTAAACCACCTATAATTTGCAGATGGCAACATGGAACTTCCTGCGTTATATATATTTTTTCCATGCGATTACTATGTAGGTGAATTTCGATGTCTTTGTATGTCTATAACCCATATTAAATCTTGCATATTTTAAGTTGCTTTAGCTACTGTTTGGTCTGACAAAAATGTTGTGACTGGTGGTGCTCTGCTAAATGGGATTGTAGTAAACTTGTGAAATTGGGACTGTAGGGAAGGCAAAATAAATGTGCAGGTTGTTGAGGGTTATTGGTCCTTTGTATGGATGGGTAAGCTGGTCAAGGTTCGCTGGTTTTTGCCTAGATGCATCAATTTGATTTATGTTTAACTGAATTGGCTTAGCTTGACATCATATGAGATTCTTAGTCCATTTAAATCTCGTAGAGTATTGGTCATTTGTTCCGTAATTTGTTGTGTTGTCCCCGTTTGATAGTGTATTTCAACTTCCTCAACCTAAATATAACTTCATTGATGATTTAAAATGCTAAGCATGTCCTGACAAAATGGTTAGCTCTAAACATAGTGAAAGCTATTTCTAGGTTAGAATTGAATGTCATGCTATTGAAAGAAGCTGCTACGGGTTTATAATTTTACCATGTATTAAATTCAAAAACAATATTTTTAATGGTGTTGCTTATTATCTCTCCCACTTTTGCTTCTTGCTTCATTAGACGTTATGGGGGTTTGGCTAGTGGGAAATGCAGAGAGATCTAATATCTTGTACTTGGACTAAGTAGTTGCGTAGATTTTGGTAAAAGCATGTGTACCTTACCTCAATATTGCACATTTTAATATAGGTACCTCAACATTAAAGATTGTAATTTTATTTCCTAATTTTTTTTGCAGTGCCTTAGCGTAAGTACCTCTCCCAAAACTTAGTGTACTTGTACATGCTTTGAGAGCATATTTTGCAAAGTGGAATATTCTACAGCTGTTTTGGTAGACTCCGTCAAAACTTGACGGTAGTAAAATTAAAATTTCTAAATATCAGGTACCCATTTTGAACAATGATATGATAAAATTCAGGTAGAAGTGTATGTTTTTACTATATTTTTCGTGCAGTTTTGTTCCCATTATTGATGCTTTCTATTTTGATCCATCTTTTCTGGTGTTGATTCTTCCATAGATATGATTACAACTTTCTTTTTGCAGTACTGGGAGAAGGCTGAATTTCCTTTTCATGTTATTCCTAAACTTGCTGAACTTGGAATTGCTGGAGGAACTATTAAGGTACCTATCAGTTTATCCTGGCAAAGTTCTACTAGTAGCAATACTACCAAGAGTGTACCCTAGGAATTTACTTGACGGGTCAGTGCTGTTCATGGCCATTTGTGATTTGTAAAGCTATTCATATTTTAGGCATGACATTCAACATGGACATCAAGTTTTAAAGCTAAAAAATAACTATTTTTCATGTATATGATGTTGACACATCAACAAATATTTTGTGATACATTTTAAGAAATATGTAGAATACTCTTCTTGTAGTGTGCTCAAAGATATTCTGGACATCTTTTCTTCTAGGGTTATGGCTGTCCAGGGCTTTCCATCACTGGAAGTGCCCTGGCTGAAATGCCTGTTGATGCTAGCTGCTCCACTTTTATTTTGGTGCACTCTTCATTGGCAATGCTTACAATCGGTAAACACTTCTAAGTTGGCTTTACGTAAATCTAACCCTTTGGTCTAGTTCTGTAAAAATGTTAATTTGCAGATTTTTAACAGATGAATCTTCTTTAATGTTTTGATCTGTTTTGACGAGAGCAGCACTGTGTGGATCAGAAGAACAAAAGAAATACTTATCTTCATTAGCCAAACTTCAAACTGTCGCCTGCTTTGTAAGTTTATTCATGAAGTTGATAGGTATTTTTGAATATATATCCCTGAAAAATTATCTGTTTACACATGTACACTTGTGAAATCCTAATTTTCATTCATACCCTTCGAAAGTGCAGCTTTATAAAAATAGCCTTCTATCTTATGGGAAGTCGTTAATTGCTGGGGAAGTCAGTTTTGTATCATAGAAAAATTGTTAGAGTGGCAGTTCTGTAAATATCTGTGTGGTATATGCAACAGCATTAAAGGTCGTCTATGGAATAATTATAGTTTTGTTGGTGTATATATGTTAATACTATAATTTCATAAGTTCAGTGAGATGCAGTATTGAGTTTATCAATGAATTACATGCTGCAGGCTTTGACTGAGCCAGATTAGCGGAGATGCGAGCTCTTTGGAGAAACCACAAAAGAACTAAGGCATTATTCTCAAGTATTTAAAGTGGCATTTGGTTCGGCGTAAAAACGAACCAAGAAATTATTTTCGGTATGAAAAATACTTTTCGACTTGTTTGATTCCACGTAAAATAACTTTCCCGTAAAAGTGGTTTCAATGGATTTAGGGAAAAATTCGAACTTTTCATTTTCCATTGTTTTTCAACAGAAACGAATACTCTCTTATTTGCCCTCTCTTTCTCTTTATATTAATATATTATTATTTAATGTTTTATTTATAAATATATTTTTATTTATTATACATTATGTTATATATAAATTATTATCTAGCTTTTAATGAATCGGGGAAAATAAGAATCTTAGGTTTAAACAAATTTTTAGGTATATGAAATATATATTTTATTTTGCATTGAAATATTGAAAATAGTGCATAAACTAAAATAGTAGTAATAAAATTAAAAACTAAAATTCACTCAGGATCACTAAGAAAATTGTCGTTGGTTGAAACAGGTTCTTGCCGTTTCACGCGTAATGGTTGCATGGCAACCTATTGGCATTTCGATGGGAGTGTTTGATATTTGTCACAGGTATCGAATTATTTGAAATACTTAAAAGAGTTTGCAGTCTGCAAATTATGTATGTACATACGCGCTTAACTATCGTAGTGAAATCTGAATTTTCATTATGCCCTGCAAAAACTTAATATGTTGCATGGATGCAAGTATGAAATTGCCCCCAAACCATTTTATCATTTTTCACCTATTTTATTTCAATATTATGATGAAAACTGAAATAGGTATCTAAAGAGAGGAAGCAATTTGGAGCTCCATTAGCAGCATTTCAGCTTAACCAAGAAAACTTGTTCGGATGCTTGGCAACATTCAAGCTATGCTTCTTGTTGGTTGGCGCCTTTGCAAGTTGTATGAATCCGGGAAATGACTCCAGGCCAAGCTAGCTTGGGGAAGGTCGGTATACTATTTTTGAGAAAATAATTCCTAATAATTCGCTTTCAATATTCTGTGATGGTTATGGTTAAGCTTCTTTTTCTCCCCCTAAAATGTGACTACGTAATCTTACTCACAGGCATGGACTTCGTTAAAGGCAAGGGAGACAGTTGCTCTCGGCCGAGAATTACTGGGCGGCAATGGAATTTTGGCCGATTTTCTAGTTGGGAAGGTTGGTCAATCACTTTCTTTAATTGCTATTTCTTTTGCCTATTATTTGCTTATTTTAAATCGTTTCATCTACCCAAGGAATTTAAGTTCGCATCGAGACTATAGCCGAAACAAGAAATCTAGTGTGCCTTCTACATATTCATGTCCCTCGCGAAAATAATCTATTCAACATATGCATCCCTAGAATCATCATTGCCGTATACACTTTGAACTTTAAGAGCCCGTTTGTCTCGATATAAACGAGAACTACGACATAGGAAGAGGTACAAATGCGAGTGATAAAGCATGAATAAATACCGAACGAAAAGCGCTTATTCTCGAAATAAAAATTTCATATTGATGTGTTATGGAATGTAGTGCCTTATTCCTACTCTTATTCCCGAACCAAACAAAGTTTTAAGCTTCATTTACAAATTCCTTTGCTTTAAGTTTGGGAGTTTTTGATTACGTGGGTGGCCCGGTTTTCCATTTGGAAAGCTTTTCAAGCTTTATCAATACAAAAGTCTATTTATGTAGATAAATTTTAAAAAAGGCATATTGCGGTGATATGTATGCATAATATGGGTAATTTTTCTGGGGCGTGTATGTAGAGATCCTTGATCTGAAGTACAGTTAAAAAGTTTTTAGTTACCACAGCACTTTCGTAAAGTATATATTGATCAAGTAATAAAATATTTTGACTAAAATTTAATCATAACAATTAACTTGTTTTTTGGCCGCCGCAGGCGTTCTGTGATCTCGAGCCGATCTATTCATACGAGGGCACTTACGAAATCAACAGTTTGGTGACCGCGAGAGAGATCACCGGGATCGTTGAGCTTCAAACCTGCAATGTTGGGAAAAACAACACGGAGCCGTCTTTAATCTTAACTGTACAATTCATGCCTTGTTCTTGTTAGATAAACAGTTGTATCCAGTGTACAAAACTAAGATTAAACCGTGTTGTCTGAAGGCGGCAGATGAAAGAATGTGGCACACAGAATAGGGCATGGAATATATATTTATGTTTGATGTACCATAAGATCAACTTTTTTTCAATTTACGCAAGAACCACAATATCTTTGCGAACATCGGCATTACTTGTAGTAATTTTATTCTCCTTTATCCGGGTTTAATATTATTCTCATTCCAGGAAGAAAAAGCATGCCAGATGATCGGTTTATTGGCACGGCTTGTGTATTTTTCTTTTCATTACGAGGGGGTGTTTAGTTGCGTGAAATTATGAAAAACTAACAAGCTTACTCGCAAGGTTTAATGAATGATATAATAGAAGATAAAATATAAACAAAATAAAAACTTTAAATGACATAAGACTTTAATAAATATAAATACAAGATATAAAACGATAAGAGTTATAGATTTACCAAATTTATAATTTCGTTAAATAGATCACACATGACAATAATAAAAGAAGTAATGAAAAAAATTCTTACCTCACGCATATCTTGTTCGCTCTCGTCGACATAGGAGGCAAATTTCGATCTTTACGTCGCCTTCGCCGTTGGTGTCAAGCTTCTCCTTAGTGATGACCAGCTGCCAATTCCGTATAGATCCTTTCATTAATTCGCCGCTTCTTCCCTCTCATTAACTCCAAATCCATCGCTCCGTAAATACTGTCGCGATCTTCTAACCCTAATTTCACACACAATTTGAAAAAGTTACAAAACATGAGTCTTTCGGTGTGCCAAGAAAAAACAATATGAAAAAAACTTTATTTTACACATTTGTTCTTGTGAAAATAATTTATTTAGATGACGGATCATGTAAACACATTACTCGAGAAATATATGGAAGTTAAGAAGATGGTCACTGGCAGATGCCACCATGTAAACACATTAATTAAAGAGGCGTTGTAAAATCTATACCTATACCTATATATTATTTTTCTTAAATTTTTCGCACGTGGCAAATCCTCCTTCACAACCCTGCTGATTTTTCTTCCCACTCCCACTTACCTAATCTATATCTATATCTATATCTATATCTGGCGCATTATTTCTCTTAAAATTTTGCCACATAGCAAATCCTCCTTCACCGTGATTTTTCTCTTCCTACTCCCACTTACCTAATGCTTTTATCATTCTCATGCTTCATCTTCGTAACCCCATCTCTCAATTAATCAGCTTATATTGGCCCCATATCCACTTAACGCTCTAATACATTGCTTTCTTAAATTCACACGCGCAATTCCTAATGCTTCTAATACATATTTTAAATTTTTGTCACGTAGCAATTCCTCCTTCACCGTTGATTTCCCTCTTCCCACTCCCACTCTACCTAATGCTTCATCATTCTAATGCTTCGTCTTCGTAACCCTATCTCTCAATTAATCGGTTTATAGCGGTCCCATATCCACTTAATGCTCTATTACTTACCATTATTTCTCAATGTTTTTGTTACGATGCAGATTTTCTAATAGCTTCAATCCCGCTATATGCATAGCCGTTTGCTCAATTTGGTTGAATTGGGTTATTGAGTGCGTATACTAATCGGCATCGACTCAAGTCCTTCACCGAACCGAATTGTGTATTTTTATTTTTCTTTGATTGAACCGATGACATATTTTATTTCGTTTATATTATATGATATACTATACATGAATTTTAATACAGTTCCATTTTGTTGTCGTATTAAATAATTAATATTATCTTTCTTAAGCATTATGGATATGGGATCATATAAATCGATTAATTGGTAGATTGGGGTTACGTTACGAAGACAAAGTAGGGGCGGGAGCGGGAAGAAAGGAAATCAACTAAGTGAAGGAGGATTTGCTACGCGCAAAAATTTAAGCAGAAATAACGTATGTGATAGACAGATGGAAAGCATATAATATGAAAAGAATTTAAGAAAGATTTCGCTTACGTGTATTAAAATCTAAAAGAAATAATATACAGTACAGAGGTATAAATATGTATACGAATAGTTTTCCATAGAAAATTCGGTGAAATCTTTTTTGACGTTTTTGTAATATTTGATTTGAAGGCAAAATAAGTAATTTTTTATCCACATTTGGTTGGATGAATGAAAGAAAAACATTATATTTTGCTTTGTCTTGTAAGGGAAAAAGTTGAAATTTAAAAAAAAATTACGCTCAAGCTCAATTTTCATTTTTTAGTTGAACGTCCAGGAAAATAAAACACTTTATTTTCCGTAAAATAATTTTTCGATAATATTTTTTACGCTTAATCAAGCACACGGATAATAAGTTTTTTAAGCCCAAAATATTTTCTATTCTATACATTAATTTACGAGTACAACCAACCAAACACACCCTATATCTAGTGGAAAACAATGTGTGCTCCTCTCACAGCTTCATAACTTTAAATATTTGGACTATATTCGAATGCGAAAACACTATAATCAAGGCATCGTTTCAAACGTGGGACAAGTGCGAATAATCTCTTATCCTTCTTTTTTATATTCAAAAGATAAAATTTTTATTCAAAAATAATAATTTTTAGAATTTAAAATAAAGCAGATAATTATTTTTATCTCAGACTTTTTTATAACTACTCACTATTCTTTTTATTTCATATTATTTATTAAAATATTATTTTTTTTATTTCAAAAAATAGTCCAAACTTTTATCAAAACTCTTCTTCTTATCCCTATATTCAGATCTATTTTTGTAATAATTAAGTTTTGCTTATATCCAAATCAAAATCTATATTTAAGGAGTAGAGATAATACTTTAAAAATTTTAAAAACCAAAATAAAACTCGGACAAAAATATTTACTCTAAGAATTAAGTTTTTCCTAATTCTTACTGTTCGATGAGCACCCCCCGTCTCCGTCCGTCCACCATGATTTCTAATCCAACCGCTGATCAAAATTTAAAAAATAAATCAATTTTTGCTGGTGGAGATTTACTTTTGGAAAATTTTAAAAAAAATTCAGAAAAGGATAGGGGTGCACGGCTGACGTGGTGCGCGGGGTTCAGGGAATAATCTCGTGTTCCACGGTGCGCGGGCGCACGCACCATCCGCGGGGTGTGGGGGTGAGCGAGAAAAACCCTAAATAACGGCGCCCCATCGGAGCCCTTAAAATGGTAGTGGTAGTAGTATCTCCTTTTCCTCTCTCCCTCCTCCCCTCCCCCTCCTCCCTCTGCTTCCCCGCATCCTTCGCCCTCCTCGGCTGCCGCTGCCTCCGCTCTCCGCTCCTTTCGCCGCCGCAGCCGCCTCCGGTGAGCCCGGTGACGCCTCCTCCTTTCCCCTCTCCTTGGTTCTGTATGTGGAGAGACTAGAGAGCCCTGCATATGCGCGCTTGCGTTGCTTCAGGGGAGTTGGTTTTGGAGTAGGTGATTTGGATGCTTCTGTTGATTAGATATTCATATTGTGGCTCGGTTAGATAGTTGGTGATTCATTGGATTGATGAGAAGGGTTTAGAAGGGGAGGATTTTGGGGTGTTTTTCGTGGAATCAGATGGGAAAAATTGAAACTTGATTGGGTTCATAAGCGTATCCACCACGTGTTTGTCGATTGTTCTCAGTGAGTAAATTGGTGGTATCTTTTAGAGCACTGGCTAGTAGCTTCCACTTTCCAGTGTAGCTGCTTTTTTTGCGAAAATGGTGAACTCAAGTTTATCATGAGTTTCCTTGCATGCACTGTTCTTTTAGGCTTTAATTATGGGGCAAAAATTACAGTCCTAGAAAATTTGTACGCTTGGAAAATGATTGTTGTAGTCTTGTTTGGCTGCAATGGAACTAGACAGGTCACTTTGGAGCAATTTCGAGAAGATTATTTTCACGACAAAGAATCCAGGCCCGTGCGCCATGGGAGATGAGGTGACTTCGGCATCAGCTCCTCCACTAGAGGAAGCACCCAATGCTGTGAGTTAACAGCTTATTCTTATTATCTTTCTTGTAGTTATTGCTCGAAATGCTGTCGGTAGCTTTCATTTACCAAATCTTCAGCCTAACAATTTTGTTTATTCAATGTAATGTATAAGATATAGATATGTGTTACTGAAATTTCAAACTGGAGGCTCAATAAGGTAATTTGTTATGATTCTCGAGTTATACAATGAATGATACCCATGAACAATAAATATATGGTTGCTCTGGCCAGTCATTTTTGGCTCCAAAATGAAAATACATGCTTTCTAGTCACACACTGAGCCTAACTAGCTTATTTACTGACATCAAAATTCAAAGAAAATCACCTTTTTCCATTAGGTTATATTATGAAAGGCATCTTTTTCTTTTTCTTTTTCTTTTTTTTCGTATTTCCCTTTGCCAAGGACTTTTGTATGATAACCTTTTCTATTTCTCTATTGGTGATTTTATTGTCTTCAATTATGGAATTTACCTTATCCATACACATTTTTGCTCATGCGGAATTTACCTCATCTCGGTACATTTTTGGTCAAGTCAGTAGTTGGATCAACCACCACAATTTTATCATTCCTCTCCAATTTATTTTGGTTTTGGATTTTTATGCTTTTTCATGAATTCTTATTTTTCCTGAAGTTCTGTTAGATGTATGGCAATTTGGAACTTGCTTCCCAGATCATATAAATAATTAGCAATACGTAACTGAACGAA
>JAODYA010000783.1:0-15851 GCA_025727855.1 Dyckia ibiramensis | reverse complement strand
CAGGTCGCACCAAGGCTTGTTGTTTTCCTAAATGCCCGCCGGTTTGGAATTCCGTATTCCTATGTCCGTGACCCAATATCCATCCATCAGAAGGGTAATTCAGCTTGTCAAGCTTTTTCGTTTCATCGAGTGGGCCTTTCGTCAGACCCTTCCTCAAAAAGTGACTTCCGAAAATTCTTATATTTATGATTCCATGATGAGATGCGCAAAAAACCACTCAGGATCCATCAATACCTTCTTCTTGGTGCCAATGAGATGTGCCACATCTCCGCAAAGAAGAAGAAGAGGAAGAATGCCGCTAGAATCTTCTTTCACAATCGCTTTCGAGCTTGAGAGTCCTAGTTTGATGGAAGTAGCCTGGTTTGTTTAGCAGCTTGGCATGATCGAGTCCGAGGGCAGGCGTTTGCGGTTAGTCGTATCGCTTTGCCTCAACGGCCGGAGATTAAAAGAATTACCCGGATGAAAAGTGCTCTCCGAACCGTGCTCGAAAGTCAACCATCCCATACCTCGTATCTGCTCTTAGGTGTACTAGCTCAATGCCATTTCTGACTTAGAAAGAACAGAACAGGTTCAGGAGCAGCAGTTGCGGTTTCCTATTTCTTTATTAGTTTCATCCGGAATCCTCTTCGAAAGAAGAAGATAAGGATAAGGCTTTTTCGACTTTCTTTGCTGCATCCATCCCGTCAACCCCTGAAACGGGGCTTCAGCTTGCTTTCTGATCCCTTTTAGTCGACTTTTGCTTCTGGTCTGCTTCACATGGATCAATGTATTCGACTTTCTTTGTGACTCTTCAATAACACAATAGATATCATTGAAAGGGCGGAAAGGAAGTACTGGTTCAACCAGATAGGAGTGACGGAAAGGGAATTAGCCCACGGAGCGGTAAGAAGACTAGCTTTCCGTGGAATAGCCGAGTCAAAGTAAAGTAGCCAAGCTAGGGCTGCTTTCGTTCCTCGTTCAAACCAACCGGAACCGGGGAGAAAAGGAAAACTTGAATCATCTCCTGACCCTAGATCGGAGATGGATTTGGACTCTTTTTTCGAGTAGATTGATTCGGCATTACTGCAGCTAGTCTTTTCAATGCTTTCTGTGCTTCGCTTTCCCTCTATGGTTTGTTTTCGTGGTCTTATTCAATCTGGTCTCTTGGGAAGCTTAGCAGTAGGAATTGGATATAGAACCGATAGGAGTAGGAGCATTCGTTAACAGAGATGGATTGGCTTCGGTTGACCTTCTTACTATCTATGGGAATGCTTGAAAAAGCTCTGATTCCAATAAGCTCTTGACCACTCTCTGAGGTATCTGGGAAAAAAAGGAATAAGCGCTCAAAGCTAAGATCAGCTGCTATTTCATCTGCTCAAAGTAGAGCAACTATGTTACTTCTGTCTATTAGTGAAAGGCTAAGCCTCCACTACTATACTAATGGCATTTCTTTAAGCATTCCTCCTAACTCCCAACTCTCAAGCAGCTTTTTCTGCGCATCTTCTCTTTCTTCTTCCTTCCCTAAGCCTAATCCCTAATCAAGCAAGGACGCTTTTAGGAAAGTGTGAAGGGCGGATTCAATAGCAACTCAACAGGCATCCTTTCCTTCGTCGCTAACACTGGATATGCCGAGGTTATTCCGAACTGGGATTGACTCGCTTAGAAGCGGGGCCGCAGATGCATTGGCAAAAGTATCTGTACCTGTAAAAGCGGAAAGGGTTTATCCTAGGACAAATCCCAGTCAGATCCATCCACGCCTCACTGACGATCGGGAACTCAAGACCCAATCCGCTCTCTTCCCTCTCGGTCTATGACTCGGGGTCCCTCCCTGTCTGAAGGAGCGTCACGGAAACTGAGCTCGTCCTCTTTTTTGGGCAGCAAAACGAAAGCTCATCGGAGACAGAGGAAGCAGAAGCGTCACCATCAATCAGGAAAGGGCATAGGAAGCTTGCTCTCGACAAAAGCCTTTCTCTTTGTCTGACTCCTTTGACTACTGTACTGGGAACTTGAACGAAAGGGGGATGATCGGTTGACTTCTATTCAATAGGGCTCCCCTTACCGAGACCCGATTGGACTTGACGGTTCGCTCACTTCTTTGTAAAAGTGCCGGGCTTGAAGAACTTGGCAGGCAGCACCCTATTCGTCTCAGAGTAACAGCGTACCCGAGCCTCCGCCTGGGCGATTAGTTTCTCCGGCTGTGATTGAATTCCCCTTCAAATGAAATCATTGCGAGCTTTCCATATTTCCCATCAAATGTTAAGGCATAGAGAGAGATCATCTTTAGGAATTGGACTGAGAAGTAAATCCTTAAGACAATGTGCAAATTCAGAACTAATAAGATCCGAACGAAGGGCTACTCTACTGCCAAACCACACAGCGCGAGAAAAGTCGCAGGAAAAGAACAAGTGTTGGATCGATTCAGACGATACATGGCAAAATGGACAATTGTCATCAATCCAAGGTAAACGGGATTTGAGAATTACACATACCGTCGTTAAAACAGCATCGCCATAAAAAGGTCTTGATCCTCGGCAAGATTCCCCCTTATACTTCCATAATGCTTTCCAAAGATCCCGTAGGCCAATAGAGCTCGAACAACTCCCCTTATCCCGCTCCAGCAATAGAACTTGATAAGCCGATTTTACAGAAAACCCTCCAGTCTTACTAGGCTTCCATAGTTGTCTGTCAGTTACATTAGATGGGGAGGAATGAAGCTGTATCTTGAGTATGAGATTAGTCACCGAAGGGTGGAATAGATTGCGGACGAGCGGAGCATTCCAAGATGGTGGGTGACCAACCAGTAAATCCGCAACCTTGGAAATGTAAGGTGGTAGAGGTCTGTCATCTAAGTTCAAATTCATATGGATCCAAGGATCTTTGGCCACATTGTTGGATTTCCCATCACCGATCAGCCATAGAGAATTATTATAAAAGGGTGCTTTAATAGAGAGAATAGATTTCCAAACCGGTGAGGAATGGGAAGAGGATCTGGCCTCCCAGAAGGACTTATTGGGAAAGTACCTATTTTCCATAATAAAGGCCCAGAAAGAAAGTGTTTGGCATAGAAACCAGACGCCAACCCAGCTTCATTAGCAAGGCCTGATTTTGGATTGGTTGATTGGGGATTCCTAAACCTCCCGACTCAAGAGGTTTTGTAATAGCCCGCCAGGATTTCAAATAAATATGCTTAGACTGAAGATGGAATCCCCACCAGAAATCTCTAATGACCCTTTCAAGTTTGCGAATCAGGGAGGCTGGTAAAAGGATCGTGCTCATATTGAAAACTGGAATGGCAGTAAGAACCGATTTAATTAGAACTAATCTGCCCGCATGAGATAATGTAGAAGCTTTCCAACCCTTCAATTGTGACACCAGCTTATGTTAAATGAAAGAGAAGGTTTTAGTAATAGATCTATTAAAGACCAAAGGATTACAAATATATAAATATTTAAATATAGGCCTGAATTCTGTGGCTCTCTCAACCGTAAGACATAGAGAATAGAGGCACGCATATTAGCTGGTGTGCATTTGCTGATTCGGATTGAGGATTTTTGAAAGTTAACTGCTTGGCCAGATAAAGTACAATAGTGCAGAAGTTAAGATTGAAAGCATAAAGCTTCATGTAAAGTAGCAGTACCAACCAATAAGAGATCATCTGCATACAGAAAGTGTGTGATAGAGGGGCCTTACCTTGTTCGCTTGTAGCCGTTGATCTTCCTCTGCTGCCTTGCTTTATCTAGAATCAACGATAATCAGTTAGCTCCCAGAATAAATAAATAAGGTGACAAAGGGCAGCCTTGCCTCAGACCTCTGGAAGGACTGAAAAAGCCATCTTCAGAATTATTAATCATAACAGAATAAGTCACTGAGGTAATACACCAACGGATTAATTTAATGAAATGAGGGGAAAACAATATAGATTGAGCATGTGACAAAGGAAGTCCCATTCCATGCAATCATATGCTTTTGCCATGTCAATTTTCATTGCCATGGCCCCCAACTGACGTTTTGCATATTGGAAAGAGTTGCAAATTTCATGGGCAATAAGAAAGTTATCCTGGATGAATCTTCCAGGCACGAAAGCAGTCTGACTTGCCGAAATGAGACTAGAAATAAAAGGTTTGATCCTCAGGGCAAGTAACTTGGCCAGAACGTGATCTAGAAGTTTGAAAGTGATATTGCAGAGGCTGATAGGTCTATACTCGGTTATAGATTCAGCATTCTCTTTCTTATTTTTCAAAATTCTATTAGTTCTATTGATAAAAGGATCAGCCTCACCTGTTGAGAAGAATGACTGTACCAGACGGAGCAGATCATTTTGAAGAACACCCCAACACTTTTTGAAGAATCGTGCCGTGAATCCATCAGGCCCCGGGGCTTTATCAGGCCCAAAGGAGAAGAGGACATTGCGAAGCTCCTCTTCAGTGGGAGTTCTGCATAAGTCAGCTGCATCTGTGACAGAGAGGGTAGGAATAAGATCAGAGATGACATCAAAATCTCTCACATCCATATTGGATTGCCGGGATGAAGTAACAAGTGTTTTGAAGTAATTGGTAATCATTTGACGAATATCACATTGCTCTGTTAGGAGATTACCAAACTGATCTTTGATCATATAGATAGCTTTTCGACGTCTTCGAAGAGTGGCCATTGTATGGAAAAACTTGGTATTTTGGTCACTAAGATGAAGCCAGCTAGCTTTGGCTGGCTGCTGCCAAAATATTTCTTCTTTTTGGAGAAGAGATTCTTGTTCACTGAGGAGCTCTTTCTCCATAGCTCTCCTAGGATCGTCTTCAGGAAGCCTCTGGAGCTGGAGAAGTTTGTTGAAATTTTCTGAGATCAATCTCCTGAGATTCAGTCTGTTAGTGGAAGCCCACTGTCTTAAGGATTTGGCCAGATAATGCAATTTGTGAGAAATAGCAGTATAGGGTGGGAAGGAGTACCACACAGAGGAGACCGTGGACGCGAACGACGGGGAGTCTAACCACCAATGTTCAATGCGAAACCTGGGAGTACCTGTGGGTCTGCAGGGTTTTAGAATCAATAATAAAGGATTATGGTCGCTGTAGAGTGCAGGGAGATGAAGAAGACGTGCCGAAGGATATTCTGATAACCAAACATGATTAGCAATAGCCCTATCCAGTCGTTCCCTGACGAGGAAATTCTTCCTTCTTCGGTTAGACCAGGTAAAAGCAGGACCAGAATAACCAATATCAATTAGGCCCATAGAGTCGTTGAAACGGGCCGTGTATAACGAATTGAAAGAGCCACCCTCTTTCTCACCAGGAGAGGAAATCATATTGAAATCCCCCATTAGGGGACATCCATTCGGGATGGAGAGAAGCGAAGAATGAAGAGAGTCCCAAACCGACTGACAATTACGTAAGTTGGGAGCAATATAGACGCCTCCAAAGGTCCAAATAGGTGTAAAAGGAAACTGAATTTCAGCAAAGATGGCAAAATTCGATGCATGAATGATTTGAACTTGGACATCATCATTCCAGATTAGCCAAAGACCACCCGAAAGGCCATCCGCGGGTATTATACAACTAATTGTAAGAGGAAGACGGGAAATAATGCGAGTGGATTTCTCTAAGTCGCATTTGGTCTCACATATAAAGGTGATACTACATAATGTACATCGGAGGTAGGCGGAAAGGGCACGAACTGTCGTGGTGCTGGAATTGCAATAATAGAGAGATGCTCTCATCAAGACTAGCTCAAAGAGTGAAACAAGTACAGTTGTTGATATGATTGAGAAGCGTAGTCAAGTCAAAATATGAATGGTAGCTAGGGCTGGAATCTCTGTCTTTTTCTTTCCAACCTATAGTTGCTATCATAGTATACGAGATTCTAGATCCATAACATAAGCAGCTCTCTCAAGCAAGATCTTTTCTTTTATGGATATCACAATTGGTTCATGAGGTCAACAAGGAGTACGAGCTGCAAGGTACATGGGTCAAAGTCAAAGGGATTATCCTGGTTTTCGAGATGGGTATAATATATATGATGGTCTATCAATTCACTTATTGTTTTGCATACCGGCGTCTGCACGGGAGCAGATTTGCCGATGGATGGAAGGCTGCTGCTCTGTCTGCCATCAAGTTATCGGTGTCACAATTTCTCTTTTGCAGATCATTCAATATCTGGTTCGAAAGGACCAGGGAGGGCGAATCGAGTCTCAAATGGGCATCTGATACATGGGGGGGTTCCACCACTCTTCCTTCTGGGTGATTGAAAAATGTTCCCTCATTCGACTCACCAACCATCTCTTTCATCTTTGGTCTTCGCTCAGGTAGGTCTTCCTTTTCCCAAGCACACACTAAGAGCACAGCTTGGTCCCAACAATCAATCTTTCTTTAGGAAGAAAGCATCGACATTGCGTGGTGTATGACGCTCGCCGAGCGGGAGAGAAAGTTATAGAGAGTGCATAGTGCTGATAGCGAATAAAAGGCCGTTGAGCGTGTTGGATATGGGTTAGGAATTGAACCACTGCGTAGAAGGAGTCCTTTGGCTCAAAAGCATCCTCACACGCTGTGTCATCTGCTAAGGAAAGAGTGAGGCTAGAGTCATCTAGTAAGAAAGAACACGCCTGCTTTTTGTTCGGAGGATCTTAGCCAACGACTGGCTTACGAAAAGAACTTTGGGCGGAGGTTTCTCGATCCACTCTATCCGACAAGCATTCATCAAGATCAAACTCGAGTTCCTGCCTTCTTCGTTCAGTCAGTTGGAGCTTACGCAGGATCGCAAATTAGTCTAGTTGAGCCGGGCAATTACTTCCCTCTCCGAGGGATGGACTCTCGGGGCTAACTACGTGACCCCACCTACTTCTCGTTTCTTTCCGACATCAATTCCAAAAGCAGGAAGCCATCTTACTAATAATAATTAATAGATCACCACGGAGTTGAGCCGCAGTAGACCTTGTAAGGGTAGACCCCCCGTCTGACCTTGGCTTAGTATCTCAAACCGGATTCGTTGGGAGAGGAATTTCTCAGAGTCTAGCAGCTGTTCTAGATGTGGACACCCAGTTGAGGATTGTTTACATGTTTTGCGTGAGTGTAACTTTGCTAAATTGATCTGGAACATCTTTATTCCCACTGAGCATCAAAGTGCCTTCTACTCCTTGGCATTCACGGATTGGTTATGTAGCAATGTTTCTTGTAAGGATCTTAAGTTTGGTTTTGATTGCCAGTGGCGTACGACCTTCTGTGCGATAGCATGGAAGATTTTGGTTTTGAGGTGTCGAGCTGTTTTTGATGGAGACTTTATTCTCCCTCATGATCCTAACCGGAGGATTGCTAACGATGTTGAAATTGCCTTTCTATTCGAAGAAAACTGAGCCAAGTATGAAGGTAACCAAGTTGATTGCTTGGGAATTTCCTTTTAAAGCTGGTTCAAATTCAATACTGATGGTGCTTCCAAGAGGAACCAAGACTTGCATGGTGCTGCCACGGGACATTCTGGTAAGTCGGGTGCTGGTGGCCTTCTCCGAGACTGTTCAGGAACATGGATCTGTGGGTATACCTGCAAAATAGCTTTCTCTACGAGCCTACAAGCTTAGCTTTGGTTTAGCTTCCAACTAAGGCTAAGGGAGTTGTTTCCCCGGGATTGAGTGAACGAGCTCATAGCCCTCCACCCGTAGCCCACAAAAGCGCGTCTTTCTATCAAGGCAAAAACGTTAAAAAAGACCGGGAAAACGTGATAATATCCCGAACATTTCCTAAAATAATGGATAAACTGACTCAGATCGGTCTCCCTCAATTGAGAGGCTCGCTTGCTTCACTTCAACTTCATAGAAGAGGGAAGGAGCTATGCATAGGGGTGATTCCGGGGGAGATGGAATGAATGCATTGGCAGTTCGGTCCGATCCGTCTTATTCGTATATCTTATTATGGGATATTTGCCTTAACGGAATCATTAGAAGGCTTTGGGCGGGGCAACCCAACTGCAAGACCAGAGGCTACTGCCAAGGAATAGACTCTCTCTTCTTGAGCTTCCGATTGACATACCGAGATTGATTCAATGAAAGTCCCTAGCGCAGGTGAGACCTATCCTATGTTGACTTTTCATTCAAATCAGCTTCCTGATGACTACATCAGACTTTGATCCTGGCAAAGAAGTAGAATCCAGTAAGAGATGCTGACAGCAATCATTTTCAGCGCTTTTTCTGCTTTTTGATATCAAATATACGGTATAAACGCAAATCTTTCACGACCATTTCGTTAATCTGTCTTAACACGAATCCCATTCAATGGTAGGGGAGATAATACTTTCAATATAAATTTAGAATGTCTAAAGGAAATCTTCTTTCTTATTAGCAGGCGCATCAACCGAGACAGAGTCTTCAGAAGGCTTCCTCGCAGCTTCGTATTGATAGGGGCCATTTTGCATAAAAAGAAAGGTCTTCCTCAGTAGAAAGCCCCTACTAGAGAGCCTCAGAACTTGAGATCCTGGAAATGGAATGGGGCATTCAAAGAAGTTTCTAAAGCTCTTTTCGTTATGGTCATTGAATGAATGAAATTCCCACGATCAGCTTGACCCTTGCTTTTAGGTAAGGAAGAGGACAGTCTTTTGGAGTGGGCTGCTCGGGTACGACTGGGAAAAGATAGACTGTCTGGGGAGCTGGTCCAGATCTATCAGCACTCTCTCTTTTCTTCTTTCAAGTTCCCCTTTCGGGGGCTGGAGATTCCTCTCCTCTTCTTCTTGTTATTATTGTTGGGATGGATCTGCTTCCCTCAAAGCCTGAGAACTTGATGGAAATGGCATTAGTGTTTTGAAGTGATTTCATCTGGCTTTCTAGCTGTCAATTCTACTAATAGCCACCCACGAAGGGAATGACTTTCTAAAAATCGCCTGTGTGACGCGTTTGATTGATTCTTTTTCTGGAATAGAGCTGGGAGTTCGAGGAGCGGTGAAAGACGGAACGAAAGCGCTAACAAGACAAGAGCTAGGTAACCAAGCAAGAAGAAAGAGCAAGAATAGAAATGAGAGTCTAACTTCCCGAATCAGAGGTTGTTTCCAATCCCCCCCAAGAAACCTGGAAAGCTAGGCCCTCTTTGTTTTAGCATCGGCGATTGAGAAAGATAGTAGGAGCGCATTCTCTCCATCTCAGAAGGAAAGTCTCAACCCTTTGGTACAAAAGTAGGCTATGATTCCCAAAGAGAGAGAAAGAGAGAAAAGTTTTTTAGTAAGCATCACATCTCGGGCAATCAGTCCCGCCATTCCTATAAGGTTAATCTCAACGGGAGTGAAAACAAACCTTCCTCTATGCTGGCAGAAGGAGACAGGGCAAAAGCAGACCCAAGTCATAGGGAAGACCGGAAAAGAAGTGACTTCAGGCTATACTAACTATAAGAAGACGTAAGGAAGTAGTTCTGGGAAGGGAGTTCGTTCAGTGATCCGAGGGAGAGAGCAAAAAGCTGTAGGCTCAGATCTTTGAAAGGTAAAGCTTGTTGAACGTGTCGAGAGGGAGAGTCGGTATTACGAGTGAACGACTCCGATCTTTGATGGTTTTGAACCGGTCTTAGCTATTATGGCAGTAGAATTAGCTTGACACGTTGATGGCATAGAAGCTGCTCTTGCTTTTGTTGACTCAGATGTGATGGCTCCTCTTTCTCTTGGAATTGGAAGAAGAATTGCTGCTTTCAAGCGTGAACCAGGTCCAGGATTCGGACTAGGAATTGCTATTTTCTCTGATGCAGTTAGCTCTATTCCCTGACCTGAATTAGACTTAGCATTACAGATAGTCCATCATAGCTATCTTGCATGCTTTAAAGGTGTGCATCGTATATGATGATGTACGAAATCGCTGAGCCGAACTCGGTAGTGCTACTCAAAAAACTTTTGAATCTTATGAGGAAGGGAAAGAAAGACGTCTTCTTGGGTCAGTCAGGCACGTCACGCTTGCATACGGCAAGAATGAACCTAGATTTTGATCCATTGACCGACCCTACACATAGAAAAGCTCTCCTTCTGCGCGCATCGAGCCGCCGGCGGTGGATGGGAATGGCATTGCAAATAAAAACTAAGAACATAAAGACACGCTATATATACCACCAGAGGCAGAGAGACAATCCAACTAACCACTTCAGAAATTGGCCCGATATCGCGACACAATATTGGATCGGGCCCAAATCACCGAGAAAAGATAAAAGATGAGATTCAACAAAGGACCAATAACTGCAAAAAACACTATAATAAAGAACTAGAGAGTAGATTTTACTAATGAAAGTCAGAAAAATGAGGAAATTTACCCTTGTAAACAAACCAGATGGCGGTTGGCAGCCTGGAGAGCGTATCCGGGTAAGATCTTCAATGACTACGTCGGTGATGACATTGTAATAGCCGATTCAAAAGTAGCGCAGGAATATCTGGCAATCATGAGGGATGCTGAGGTGACAATCTCGAAATAGAAGTCACTCATATCTCTCGTTGGAGTTTGCGAAGAGATTTATGACGGAGAATGTCACTGTGGAATTGTCACCAGTCTCGTTTCAAGTTTTTACTATCTTATCAGGCTTCGCCCCTGCTTTTCACTTTCGGGAGGTAGGAGTTAACCTAAAAAAACTCCTTACGGTTGAGAGGAGAAGGGTACCGACGCTATAGTTCTCTCAATTCACCACATGGTAAATAAAAGAGATGGACTAGGCATTGGTTGCTGGCTCATTCGACTTCGGGCATCCGAACAGTGCCCTTTGAGTTATGGTTCACTCCACTCATCGAGATTCTCAAACCCACTTTGGGGTGTTAGGACCCTTCCAGGCGAGCCTATGAGAGAAATCTCTATGTTCGCGACGGATTGTTATTTCAGGCCGGGGGGCGGTACCGTGAAGAACCAACCAATGGGGTGACTGACAGCCTTAGGAGTTCCGTTCCAGAGCTTATAGATAGAAAACCGATAGAAACAAAAGGGTACCAAGGGAGAGATAAACTACTTTACTGTAGCTGTTCTCTTAAAAGCCTTGCAAACAAGGAGTGTACTATAAAGCGTTAGACCTAGCAAGTCATGAAAACTTAACAAAATAAACCAGATGCGAGAACTCTGTAAACCAGACATTTAATGGGAACACGTCAAGAGGCTAAAACACACTTTGGCAGAAAGACATCATCATGCATGAATCAACAACCTTAAACCACGAACGTGAACTCCATCAAGTATGAGACCCATTTGGGTCGCCGGGAGCTGAGCTTGTGTTGTCCATGGATGTACTTGAGGGCTTTATAGTCATAATACAGCATGAACGGCTTGTGGATCAGGTAGTGCCGCCAGTATTTGAGCGCTTGGATGATGGTGAAGAACTCCACGTCATAGGTTGAGTAGTGTTTGTTTTGGGGTCCTGATGTAACTCAAGGTCGGTACTCCGAACCTAACTTGAGTCACAGGTTCAAAAAATGAAACCTAAAACTCTGGGATGGCCTAAAATGGGATGAACAAACTAAAAGATCCTTCAGCTCCGGGATGGATCAGATGGTTTGGCAAGTTATCTTGATTCAAAACGAGTCTTTCTTGTTTGAATCAATTACGAAAATGACTTGCACTCCTTAATATGTTTGGCCTTTTCCTCAAAAGTTTGACCGTTTTTTGAACTTTTTAAAAGTTAAAACTTATAAATTCCTCACCTTGGTTCGGCCGAATGGTTTTAGTTTCCAATTTTTTGGATTGAAAATGAAACACAACTTTACAAAGGAGAAAATTGCTTTCATTCACTTAATTCAACAAGAACTAGAATCAAAACAAAGACTTACTTGACTTAGAACTGTACATGTCCAACCTTGTACTTCACCCAAATCAAAGTCCGTCAAAATTCGAAAAAGCCAAATTCGAATGCCAAGAATGGGAAACAGGCCCTCTATTTATAGCTGATAGAAGGGCCTTATTTACTTTTTTGAAAATGAAGAAAATTACTTTTATTCACAAAAAACCCCTGGGCGTGCAAGCTTGTTTGTCTCTGCCAATGGGATGCATTGGTGCAGTGTTCCATCCAATCAGAAGTTGCCAAAAAACCCTGATGACATGTTCTGCCCAATGAGAAGCTGCCACTTAGGAGTCCAGGGAGTCCAGGCTGGTGAAGAGTCCAACTGTCCATCAGACTGATTCCCTGAAGGTAGGCTACCTGTGGCTATCAAACTATCTCTGGCAGCAGTCTCCCTGGCGTCAAAAACTGCTTGGACGCCCAAGGCCTTCCAGAAGGTGCACACGCCCAGTTGTGCTTTGTTGCGGTCTCTGCTCTGCTAGTTGTGAAACAGGCCATGTGACTGTCATGTGACCTTCTTGGTGGGTCCTGCTTAGATTTTGTTGCCATTAGGTAGCAAAAATTAGACGGCTTCCCTTTGCCCTGACTTCATTTGAATTGCTCGCTATTCTATTATACACAACACCTATTGATTCTCTTAGTATGTCACTAACCTAGTTGAAAACAAACGAGTGAAACCTTCTTTTCTTTTAGGAAATCTGGAAGTAAGCCTAAAAGAAAATGGAAAGATTAAAAGTGTCAGGAAACTCGGAACAATTGTCGTCCTACTTTGGCATTAGAATTGACTATTGAGATCACTGTGTTCTATCCTAAGCAAGAAGCACTACTGGCGAGATCACACTGTCCCCACTTTTCTATCTCAATAAGTAGTTTTAGGGTCGATGAGTGAAAAGAAAAGCTTTCTTTCTTGTGGCACTTACACTGGGGAATATGCCTTTTATTGGATTTCGTTCTATACGAGAACAGACAGGAGAGCTGGAAACTCTCTTGCAAAGGCATTAGGCATTATATCAAAGACGATATCATAAAACCTTCTCATTTTGAATAAAAATATTCTCTCCCCTCATCAGATATAAAAATGATACATCCTGATAAATGGAACCCAGCCATTTGAACAATCACTGGCAAAGGACTCTTTATTCTAACTGGCTTGACAAGTCTTTACTCTATCAAGCTCATTGATGGATGGCTAGAAAAAAAAAATTCTGCTCTACCAACCTTTTCGCTATTGGCACTGGCGTTCTTTTCGAGGAGGGTACTTGCTTGGAATTGGAAGCATCCCCACTGGTGGATGGCAAAACTGGGCCTAACTGTGATAGATACCGGTTAAGACTAAAAGAGAAGCTAGAATGGAACTGGATGTCTTTCACTAAGACTTTTTCCTAAAAGATAGCTTTCACTTTCACACCTGCCTTGATTCTCTCTGTTGGAAGCGAGAAACTTGGCCTGGCATTAGAAAAGAGTAAAGAATCCGACCGAAGCCCAATTCCCTCTTATGATCATACGAGTTATTACATACCCAACTGTGAGAACGGGGTCAAAATGACTGACTTTTAACTTACGCTTTCACTGGGATGGGACTGGAAAATCTTTATAGAAACTATGCGAGGGTATTGGCACGGGCTTCTCTAACTTTCATCCCTAAATCTTACTTATGTAAATATTCATATGAAATAACTCAATTGATTCAAAAAGTCATCTCTTTCCTTCCCTCAGGAAGAGAGCTACTTTCACTTTTACCTCATGCTACAGAAACCAAATAAGGAATTGGGCTATCAGCTTTTGGGCTTTAGTCTTTCTCCATACATTTCCCAGGTTGGTAGAATCCGATGATAGGCATCCTAATAGTAGCGCTTTCTGCTATTCAAGAAGGACTATAACACGAGTACTGCTCTCTTGCTCTTTCCTACCCTATAGAGTAAGAGTATACTTCCTTAGAGGTGATCAAAGGATCTCCCCTACTGTCTCTAGTCCCGTACTTACATAGTCTATTGATACAGTATCTACCCAGGCTCAAATAAAACCTGATTTAGGGTATGGAAAGGGAAAGGCACTAAGGGTCAAGATTCAGTAGACTGGCTACCCATCGTAGTGTCGTGAATGCTCATATGACTCAACTCTGCTTTCTCTTATCGCTTCATGCTACTGGTTTGGGCATCTTCGGTCGGCATGGAACTGCGAGATTTAGGCCCCTCCTGTTGGGCTCTACTTTAAAGGCTCCCAGCCATTCATTCTGCTTTCCTCCTAGATCGCAAGGGAAGTTCGCCACGCACCTCCCAACTATGCCTCTCTCCCCCGAACTCATACCCTTGGGATCACTAAACTAGCCCTCTCCCTAGACTGACCATCTATTGCGAGGCTGAAACTGTAGATTTAGTTAGAAAGTCTAGCTTCCTACTCTTTTCTTTCTAGATCTAGCTCTGTCCGTAAGGCACCTTAGCCGACGTTAGACTAGGCGGATTCATCCCCTCCCTCCGAAAGATGAAGCAGGTATACTGGCTTTTGAGGACCGGTTCTCGTTGTGCCCTTGCAGGATCTGATTCAATGCGAGGCTGATTCTCATCAGATGCGCCTTGTCCGCTCTTTGCGCCTTCTCTGCTCTTTTTCAAGGTAACTTTTAATTCCATTTTTAATTAAGAGAAGAAAGATCGTAGCGTAGAAAGTCTTGCTATCTCCTCTCGTTGAGGGGGTTTAAGCAACTAGGTAGTAGCCTAAGCGCGTTTAAGGTCCAATCATGCTAGTTAAGCTATATGCTTAGTTGATGTAAGTCGAACGTTCTTTTCGGAGCTTTTTGAGTTCGAAAGAGAAGTAAGCCGAACCTCTGAGGACTCAATATGAAAGAGAAAGGTCTTCCTTTACCTTTAAGCCCTAAAGTCGTCCTGTAGATAGCTTTATCACCGGTCGCAGAAAGTCTTTTTATTTAGTTTAGCTTCCCTTTCATTTCTTTTCTTCCTTGTTCCTTTTCATTAGACTTTCTTTGTTTGAGAAGATGGTTGAATTCTATTCTATTATTATTAAATATTATTAAATTTCTTTCTTTTCTTTTTATTTTTTATTGAATGCCACTTGAGCATTTTCTTATCTTGCTTAGGAGATTAACCTTTGACCCGGTGGGACATAATCTCTGTAATCTCCGTCTCGTGCCCAATGGGATTGAAAGAGTAAGAGTGTAGGCTTTATAATGGACATATAGGGGCCAAAAGGAAGATGTAGGAGTTTAAAGAGTTTCCAATTCACCTGTCGTGCTTCAAAGAATATTTTTTAGGGGCTTCCAAGGATTGTTGCTTTGAAGATTCAGGAGGAAAGAGGGGAGTTGGCATTTACTTTTTGAGTTCTGCTTGGTTAGCCGTTAAGCTGTCCTATAACTAAGACTGGTAATTACCTCAAAGAGGCGGATAAGGCGAAAACAGCTTCATTCTATCTAAATAGATATTTCTTCCCCCGCAGGCAGTCCCATTTCTCGTCCAATTGATCATTTTATGTTGTAAGTAGGGCCTCTTTCTTCTGAAGGGTTTTCATAGTCAGTTTATTACCTATGTAATAAATGGCTTCAAGGAAAGAGTCTCCTTCCATTCCAATCCTATAAAAAATCTTCTTGCGTTCAAAGCTTTCCTCTTTAAAATGAAAGAACCCGGCCGGGAAGCCCGGAAAGTCTTCGAAGTCGTGTAAGCGGCATTGGCTTGTTCCATGAGTTTAGTTTGACTTTGTTCACTTCCTCTCTAAAAGAATTTGTTTTCGCTTTGCACCTTCCTCAGGTAGTGCAGTTCCTTGAGTTGAGTGGATGTGGTTGCAGCTTTCTTTTCCATTCTTCTAATGAGGGGATGTGTCAGCGGGTGGAGCACTCTTCCATAGTCTTTCACTTAACTCACTCCCGTGGTCTGGCATTCGAGCCTAGCTCTACTTTGTATTCTGTCCAGTGCACTTTTATGATTAGCTCTCCCCTTTTTAAATGGCATCCGATCGAGGAACTGGGATTTCGGTTATCGTTTTCATTGCGATGGTCCGGGGCGAGGTGGTACTTTTGAGATTTCGGCGTGGGACGCATTTTCTTTGGCAGTTTTCTGGATGTTAAATACGGGTTTACATTGGCATTGGAAAGACATCACATTATGGCAGGGG
>JAODYA010000777.1:0-16905 GCA_025727855.1 Dyckia ibiramensis | reverse complement strand
AATGGAACTAGAGAGCCAGCAAAAAGCCTTCTGTCGGTCGCTAAAGCCAACTGACGATACGGAGGAGCGTACCGTATGCATTGACGAGAATAGTTTAAGCACAATAGGGTAGAGCGAGAATCGAACTCACTTGTGTACCATTTTTGGATAAAGACCGATGCTGTTCCTACCTTTTAGCGTCTCGCATGATCAATCGATTGAATACAATATATCGCTTCTCCAATCCGTGATAAGCTGTGCCATGTGCTTTTAGTTCTTCGTACGCTGAGAAAGGAGAATACCTTCTTCTGGTCGAATAAGAGAGACTTTTGCTTCCAAACAAACATAGGTCATCCCGGAAGTTGACTATGTAAAGCCCTTTGTCTGCCCTAGCCAGAAAGAGCTGTAATCTCTTATGTTGAAGCGAATGATAGAACTGACATCTCCCTATGCGGCTCTCCTGCCATTCCAGCCAGATAAAGCAATGCAATGAGTCGGAGGAGGAACATTAATAAAGTCCAGCAACTACTCATATCTGGCCTTGTGTAAGTAAAGCCCTCCGGTAGGTAGTTCTTCTTCCTAAGCTACAAGCGTGGGACCGCCGGGGAACTCATATCGAAAGAACTTACTTGCATAGAATAATAAAGAAGTCTGGTATTTGGCGATCGGACGGCGTCTTGTCTTTTTTTTTTTTTTTCAATGGAGGTTCGACCCCTCCTCGATCTATAGTGAAAAAAGTGCCTATTTCTTTTAAGAAGGAGATTGGATCAAGAAGCCGAGGGCCCCGTGTGGCTTTATTAAAGCGGGTAACCTCTTCGAGGTCAGAACCGATCTCAAAACCCTCATATCACCTTCCCTTTGAAGAGAAAGTCCTTTATCTTTACTATGAAATCTCTTTCAGACTTCGTACCTTGCTCTTAGACTTGCTTCATTGTCCATGTGCTCACAAGAATACCCTTAAGAAAGAAATCACTCAATTGTTCACTCGCCCCCTCTTACTATTGATGTTACAAGAGGCCAGTAGTTGGTCGAGCTGAAAGAAGACTACTTATGTTATGGTGGTGCGATTCTACTCTTCTTTCTCTTTTCTCTCTGCATTTAGCTTATACATAAAAGAAAGCAAGACTGAAAAAGGAATGAATAGCAGTATTCATGAATGATTTCTAATATCATAGTTTACTAAAAAGTAAAAACTGGGAAGGCAGGCAAGTCAAACCCATTGGATTCATTTCCTGTTCCAACCATTCAAGCGAAGCGAAGTGATTCAACTCTTCAGTTGCCTCCATTCCCAAGGGAAGCAAGCCAGTTCTTCAAATGAAGGCAGAGAAGGCTAAAGTCAGGTCCAACTGCTCAACTCAATACGAGGAATACTTCACCTTCTAACCGCAAGACCAAGCTATTGGCAGGGGAAAGTTGTTTATCTTACGTTTTGTTCTCGATAGCCAGATAGTGAAGAAAGAAGGGGAAGGAAGACTCAACCTAGTGCCAAGCTAAAGGCTAGAGGAAGAAGAGTCGACTCAACTTGAGCCATTCTTACCTTTGAAGAAGAGCAAAAAGAGCGGATGAAAGAAGAGTGACTTCTTCAAAAATATCCAAGACCGCCATGCGCCATTCTTCTTTTTCTCCCGGGAGACGAAGGAAAGGCTAGGTCCCTGTGACACCGCCCTAAATAGCTTGATCTGACCGAACCTAATAGAATAAGGGAAGGGGATTGCCCCGGGCCGGGTATTCTCGGGGAATTCGGTATTCAAGGAGATGCGCCTTTCACTTAAAGAGCAAAAAGCATTGACTCGCCTGGGATTTAGAATTCAAGATAGCACAGTGAAAATTGAATCCCTTTCAGCCTTTCGGGTGGGATTCGACTTGCCAACTGATCCAAATCAAGCTCGACGTATGACATAACTCAGAACTCGTAGCTGAATAGCCAAAGCCTTTGACTGATGAGATTGATGCTTCGGTCAAACGACTTCCTAATAGACCTAATGCTAATGGTTGAGATCGTGGAATCAGTTCTTCTGTTCCCGGAAACCGGATCTTCAGAAATGCAGCTCACCGGGTTTTTCGAACTAAGCAAGGGCAGCTTCGTCATTTCTCAGTCGTATGAAGGTAAGATCCCCCCACAGGGGGAAAAATGAGTTCTTTATTTCTCACTGAGCTAAAAAGAATGTGTCGTGTGTGGATTTTTTGATATGTGTCTTTCTAACTATGGCAACTTCAACTTAGTCTTTTTAAGTAAAATCAATCCTTGGTTGCCTTTTGCCTTCTTAGTAATTTTCCTATGTTTTGGAGATTCTCTCTTTTTTTTTTAGCCCTTCTACATTATCCTTATACATAGATTATAGATTAAATATTGCATTTAATAAAGTCATGCTCCGAATCAATACAGAATGAAAGAATCAGCTCGAGGTTAGGTTGATCGAAAGAGAACAAGGTTCCAACTCCTCTTCTTACTCGTTCTTTCTTTTTCATGAAAATGAAACCAAATCCTAATTCATTTTCCATCTTTATGATAGATTACCGCTCCGTGGGTAATCTTGAATCTTCATGAAAGATTATCGATTCCCTCTCTTTTTATACCCCGGCCTAAGATAGAACGAAGGTCAGGAAGTTTGGTAATTGATATTCATAACCAAAAATTGCATAACTCGATACCAAGGTAAAGAATCCATGAAAACAAGAGAATACAAATGAACCTGACTCACTTGAACTACTGAGAAATGGATTATCGAGTCTATCTATTTTAGACAGCTTCAGTGGTACTGAACCTTCGAGAAGTGGCAAAATCCTTAACTAGAACTAGGAAGAGAGAAGGGAGCGTGACGCTTAAGCTTTATATTAAGCGTCTTCCTCTGCGGATAATGTTTCTTCTGCCTATGAAATAGCATCCGTTTTGGAGTAACGGTAACCGCCGACAGGCCCCTGTCGCCGATGCTTTCAATCTTCGTGTTCTCTTGTCCCCACAACAATGAGATGAAAATCACTTGAATGAGGACCCAGCTCTACACTCTGCTGGCGCTAGCCAGGGAAATTTCTACTCTAACTCTACGGGGAGCCTTTGAGGAGAGAAAGCCCCTCCGAATGAGAGAAGGATTCTGGGTACGAAATCGCCCTTTCTCTTTTTTAGAATGAGAAGTCGCACTTGGATAGGCCAGAAGGGAGTAACCATTCGCCAAGGAAGGAAAGATCCGCTTATAACAGAGACTGAACCTGAGACCAATGAAAGGAGAGCTTGCCACAGTGCTATAAGGAACAAAGCAAACAAGCAAGAGAGCCTTTTCCCCTTCCGGGAAGGTAATGGAGAGGGTTTTCATACGATTTACAACATGAATTCAGAAGATAGGTTGAGTGTGAAGTTCAGTGCATAACACTAATGTATCCTAAGGGTTTAGCACTTTGTATAATGACTGAAACAAATCCGGAAAGCCCTTTTTTACTTAAAAAACAAAAATAAATAGTCAAGACACAACATGGGAACATGGCTAAAAGGCCTTTGTTGAAGCGTGAAAACGCGATGGAAGGCGGCACTATAGCCAAATACACATTTTGGGGTGTCAGTGCGGTTTGGCTGCTTTCAGACCGTCCTCTGAGCTTAGATTGATGAAAGAAAGCCCCATAGTGCCCGTACTCTAGCGCATAAAAACTCCTTTCCATCTACTTTAGTAGTTCATCTGGCAAAACAATATTCTGATCACTCTCCGCTACTCCTATCTTTCTATGATGCTGCTTTTGCAGGCCCGAAGCCTTTTCGTTTTCAGCACATGTGGGTGAGGCACCCATCTTTTCTTCCATTAGTGGCCTCTAGTTGGGGTGTGCCTTTGCGTGCTCCTCCTCTTGCTCGTTTGGCTTTTCAACTCATAAGGCTGAAAATGACTCTCAAGACTTGGAATGACAACACCTTTGGCAATGTGCACTCCAATGTTTCTCTAGCAGAAAAAGAGGTGGTTCATCTAGAGCAGCTTTAGACAGCATCTCCAACGGAGGAGAATCTGTCCTTACTTGAGCGGGCTAAAGAGAAGCTGGGGGAAGTCTGATTCAAGGAGGAAAGATCTTGGTGGCAACAATCTGGTGTGAAGTGGCTCAAGGAAGGGGATCGCAATACTCAGTTTTTCCATGCAGTGGCTCAAAAGAATAGGAAACGTCTTTCCATAAAGTCAAGTCAATTACTAATGATGATGGTCTTCTTCGTACCTCTTTGAAGGATATCCACCAATATGCTATTTCCTATTAAATATTAAGAGTCTCTATTCCAATCTGAGGGTTTGACCCTCAATGAGGAGCTCTTCTCTTTGATTCCACAATCCAAAACTTCGGAGCATAATGATTGATTGATGAGCCCACCCTCTGAGGAGGAAATCCGTTCTAAAGTGTTCTCTATGTCCAGTGATAGTGCTCCTGGACTATATGGCTTTCCAGGTTTCTTCTTTACCACATGCTGGTCCATCGTAGGAGAAGAGATTCTTGCAGCTATACTTTACTTTTTTGCTGGCAGCACCCTTCCTAGATCTTATACTTCTTCTTTTTTTATGATACCTAAGAAGGAGCAGCCACACACACTATCTTACTTCCGTTCGATCAGTCTTTGCAACTGAATATAAAAGATTCTAGCTCGCATCTTCTCTGACAGGTTGGGCACTCTTCTTCCTCAGATCATCTCTCCCCAGCAGGGTGCCTTTTTCAAAGGTCGAAGCATCATTGAGAATGTAGGACTAGCGCAGGAAATGTTTCATGACCTCTCAAGAAGAGTTCGTGGGGGTAATGTCATCATCCAACTGGACATGGCAAAGGCATACGACAGGTTGGAATGGGTTGGTTAGCCTGAGAGACCACATTCACTTGTTCAGAGACCGTGACTCCCTCAGTAGTGGGCTGGGTGGTCTTCTTGGAGTATTTTGTTCTGGATTCAGTCTCTTTGTGTATTCTCTGAAGGTTCACAGCCTTAGTGTATAAGTGGTCTATGGAATGGCAATCACTAATGGCTAATTCTCTCCTAATAGGGCCTGTGGCGTTGTTGATTAGGATCTGGATCTCTTGGGCCTCGGTGAGTCGGACATCGGACCTTGCTGCGGCCATGGCTCTCCACCTAAGGGCATATTCTATGAAGTCCTCACTAGGTTTCATCTTTTCGGCCATGAGGTCGACTATGGTGGGGACGTAGAGCCTCCTATGGCTAAAGTGAGCTAGAAATTTCTGGCTGGAAACGATCGGAGGTCTTCTACATTGAGGGTGGTGAACCACCTCAGAGCTTCTCCCTCCAATGACTTCTTGAAGAGATAGACCAATAACGATTCGTCGTGAAGGTAGAGAATGTACCCGCCGGAGGAGAGGAGAATCTAACGGTCTTCGACTTTCTTATTGCAATTTGTTTCCTCCGGGGGATGTGTTCTTCACTGGGGGTGGAATGAGCTGATACCCCTTCCTCTGTAGTGGGAATGACTGAAAAGTGATCTTGATGATCCCGAGCTGTCTCTGTCTCTGGGATCGGTGTGGCAAAAGCTTCTACAGAAGAAAGAAGAATATGAGTAAAATAACAAGTAATAACTACCTAATGGTAATGGTAGAAAAAGGCAAAATCAAGGAAATCTCAATACCTGGTTCAGTTGGGGTGACTTCCCCTTCTTCTTCCTGGACCCGAGTTTCCTTAAATGAGAACTCGGAGATTGGCGGTAATGGTGTCTGAGGCACTGATGCGGTTTCTGCTTCCAGTTTGGCCTTTTTGTCTCGAGCCGCCTTGGCTACAGTTTGAACTCCGCTCACAACTGGCGGATGATCCTTTCTAGCCCGCTTCTGGGGCGCATCCTCGTCAAACACTTCCTGAGATATAGAAATGGGTTTCACCAGATCGAGCAGTTTCTCATATGTTTCATCTGTCACTGCACGACGAAATGAGTCTGTCAGCCTTCATGACAAGGAATCAGAGATAAGCTACAAAAATAGAAGTTGTACATCAAGAAGAATGAGGAGCACTCCAAATTGGGTCCTTTATAACTGATGGGGACCGGCGGATACTCTAAGGGATTCACCTTATCCCTAATAGCAGCAGACTGAATGACATAAACAACATCATTGATTGTTTCGGCACGATCAACAAGCTTGGATAAATCATAAGTCTGTCTTGAAGATGGCAACAGATGTGATACGCATCCATACCCCAGCCGTCTGCATAATGGAATGATAAAGGGACTCGGGCCTGCATCATCTCTTCAAAGCTGGTTTCAGCTGGGAAGTTGCAGTTTCTGATTCAAATTGGCAGCCATCTCATTGGCTTGGCCGCAAAGGCCTTACGCCTAGAAGCACTGGCCCCTCCGATCCCGATTCGATTGGCCTATTCATCATCGAAAAGATCTGGTTCGGAAGTCCATATCAGCTAATGAACGAAGTCCTGTAGTTGATGGGTGCAGATCAAGTTTGACGACGATGTATTCGAATGATGTTATGTCATTGGATGTATGTTGGTGCATCAAGTAGGGTGGACATGTCAGCGCGGATGCTACTGCAAGGAATCATTGTTTGGCAGGTCTATGGTGCCGACGTTCTTTTAGGAGAAAGAAATCCTTTCCTAAAGTGAATTCAAGCCGGTACTAAATAACATAAATAAGAAGAGAAGCGTCAGTTTCTCGGCTATTGTCAGGTCAACATACTATAAGTGTTTTCACAGCCATTTCAGCGAAACCAAGGTTCAGTTACTTCAACAGTGATGGCCACACTAAAAGGAGTCTTTATCCAATTATTATTTCATTGGCCAGCATTCGGTTACAAGGAACTGAGAGCCTGGAGCGGTCATTACACACTTCCGCTGACGAGGAGGATGACTTCTCCAAATTGGGCCTACCTGCAGCGCAGGGTGCCGGTGCACTTCTGAAATGGATGACTGAAAAGCCTGATCCTTTCAGGAAAACTGTTCCTGCTAAAAGTTTTTCTGGAGGGAGGTCGTTGCCTCACGAAAATGACCATAGGTTGAAGGACATTTTTCTAAATCATGGTAGAACTTCACCAGCTCGTTGCCCCAAATCTGAGAACCAGACAAATGCTTCCAATTTTCTTCGAGTTCAGTTACAGTTGAGGACGCACCATCCGCAGTCAACCTTTACCAGCTGAGAGAATCAAGTTCAGTATTGAAAGAGATCTCTAGTGTGGACCGAACCCAGACTGCTGCAATGTTGAATTGGAGAGTGTAGAGTCGAGCAAGAAAGCAGTTTAAGCTGGTGAGATTACAGAGAGGAGCCTTCATCTTCAACTTCGCAAAGGAATTCTCTGCGTATGTATGATATTTCATCCGTGAGTGTGTTAATACGAGAAGGCTGGTGGGTGGGGTAGGAAGATGCGCAAACTCGTCTTCAACCGACGGAGATGAGGTGAGGTAGAAGAAAGAGAAGGCCACGAGCTATAGTAGGTTATAGCCTAACGCTTCGTAACTTCGCTCCCTTCATCCACTGATTCACTCCTCTCTTGCTCAACTAGAAGATCCAGGGTCTAAAGTAAAGGTAAAAGAGGTTAGGAAATAGAATACGCTTGCTTTCGATGGCGATTCCTATGAAGATTGTTGTTTCCGAATATGCCTTTACTTGTGTTTTTTTCCTGACCATTGACTTCCGCCGAATACGAAAAAGTAACTAGATTAGCCATCCCTTTCGCCTTCCTTTAGATCGTGGACTCGGGCTTATTAAGGGAAACACTTTCTATACATTAGACATACTCTTACTCAAAACTAGTACTCCTAAAAAAGGAGTAAAAAAAAGCTACAAAAACTAGAGTTTCAAGGACAGGATAAGGCAAGGGAAGTTTCTTTTGGGAAGCAAGCCCCTAAACTTATCCGCTTATCGGAAAGAGCAGGGACCTACTACCTACAGGCAGATGCAGGAAAGCCAACTGAATAAGGCTGTCACCGAGCTCTAAAAGTCTATGCTGTGCTGGTCCGCGATCATGTAGTGATGTGGGCGAGGAGAAGTGAAAAGGCGAGAGGTTAGCAAGCGGTGCCAATGCCCGGGATCAGAGGTTTTTGCCTGACTTCAGGTGCTGTAGAGGTCTTTGCTGGTGCGGGTTCGTTCTGTCTGATCTTGAATCACTCAGGGCTCCAGCAATGTCTTCCAGGCTCAGTCACTCCTAGAAAGCAGGCAACAAGCTATACGTGGTCTCTTGATTCCAGTCCGACCTGCTCTTGCCTGTCTGCTTCTAACCCTGTATTGCTCCTAACCGGAATTCATCGTCAGTCTTCTGTTTTTTAGCTAGCAAAAGGTGGCTTAGTCATGCCAAAAATCCTTGTCCCAGGGGACATAGTCATTGGCTGGTATGGAGGGTGAGGGTATATAAGCATCCCTACCCACAACTAGTTCATAGCAGCTATATTCCGTAATATGCTCTTTTTGCCCTTTCAATCAAGGCTGCTCTGCCAGCTTTCTTCATTGTATCGTGGGCCTCTTTAGGTTTATAATACACAAGCTCGACGCGCCTTAAGGCCACTTTTGCAGCTGCCTTGAAATCCCCTTTCCGTTTTAAATACGAATTAACATTTTCCGCGACAACAGACAGCATAGGTTCGTCCCCGAGTCTGCCGGCATGCTCACGGGTATGGGGACTGATGCAAGTTTTATTGAAGAACGCAGCATCCATCCGCTCGAGAAAGGCAAGCAAGCAAACCGCCCCAGATACGGAATCGTCCCTTCATGCTTGGACAAAAATCGGATACGCATGAAGGATGTCAAGTAAGAAAAGCATGTTCAAACAGTGTAACGGCTTCCGCGTTGTGATGAAGTGATCTGCTTTATAGAATGGTCGAAGAAAACTACACTGCGCTGGGCTCAAGGTTCGTGATCAAGACCGATAACGTGGCTACGAGCTATTTTCTTACTCTTAAGAGAGCCCGGGTCAGGTCGCGATGCTCCTTTTCTTGCTGCTTAAGGAGCATCGCGCCATCCACTCCGCGTTCGAGTCTTAGGCCAAGCTGCGGCAACTTTTTCGAGGGGCTGTGTGTTAACGGCGTACATAGCGTAGCGTATTCGCGTACAATACACCCGGGCAGGGAAAGCAGCAAGAAGCTTTCAGCGGTAGTGAAAGGTAAGCAACCAGTTGTAGCAGTAAGGGAATGAACAGCGGTCTCAAGCAGGCAAAAGGGTGAAAGACTAGCGGGCAGAGGGGCAGGTTTGACGACGGGTTCATCCTCCCCGTTAGTTCCTCTTTTGCTTTCAGGGAATTCCCTACTCTCTTAGCTTAGATCCGATTCGCGTATGGCTCTTGGATTTTCTTTCAAAAAAAAAAAAGTGCTTCTCTCGGTTCAAGGAATTCTCTGATCCATCTGCCCAGTGGTGGTATGGCTCCCCTTCCCTTCCCTTTTTGATTTGGCTCTTCTTCTGTTCTGATGTCTGTGGGTTGGTGATGAGTGAGGTGATCTTCCCGCTTGGTTCTCCGCTTCCAATGGTGCTTTCTCCCTGCCTAGTGCTTCTTCCAGGACTCCTGCTTCCCCAGTGGTTGCATGCATGGTACTTTGCTTCTTGTTCTGCTTTCCTTCCCCTGACAGTGGATGAAACTCTCTATTTTCGGATTGACTCGTCAGGTGGAAAAAGAAGGAAAGGAGTGATTGATGGTCGTCTCAATCAATGAGAAGGAGGATGCCCACAGACTTCCTCGGGCGGACGAAGAACCTCCTGACTGAAACTTTACTTTCACATTGGTCTTTAAGAAGTGGATTTCGAACCGCTTCGCAAAGAGCGGAAAGGTGCTTTGTACTGATCTTCGCGTTGCAGCGAGAATTGTACTGAAGCTCTCTTTCCAACTTACTTACTAAATAGGGCGATCGTACTACTTCATTCTTGGTGTGCTGACCAGATATCCCAATAATGAGCTCAGACCCTTGCTAGAGATATAGCGTAGGCTTCCGGCTTAGTGAGCTCATAAACTGGCGAATCCATTCATTTGAAAGAGAAAGTCGGGTGAGGCTGATTCCCGAGTTGACCAATGATAGATAGGTAGGAATGGCAGGACCTAAACGAGCTAGGCTTCGTTAGCCAGTTCTCCTTTTATAAGCTATTCTTAATGCCGCTCGGGCTCCCCTCGATCCGGTGATAGAGGGGGATCCCATCGCATCGCTCCTGGAACATATGATATAAGATCTTACTCAAAAAGTATGATAATGAAATATACAGATATACTCTATACCAGTATACAGCAATAGCAATGTCAGCCAATTAGCAAAGATCAAGCGAACTCACTCAACCGTACTACACCAAAGACTTAACATACCTTTTAAAGACCAAGCAAGAAGAATGTTCGCCTACCAGGCCTTGCCGTCATGTTCACTGCTACTGACATATGATACATCGCTAGCCATCCGTTTTCTCTCAAAAAAGCCTGGCAAACAACTCTTTTGTCTTAACAGGCTACGAAACGTCCAGTAAGACACGAGCGGCGATCCCGCTTTATCGGGCGCGTGAGAGAACGAAGGAGAGCATTAAGCCAATAAGCCGGTCCATCCCAAGGGCCGGCAGTCTCCGTGACGGAAAAAGCGGCATCGTTGACTCCAGAGCCAGAGAAGTAAGCGAAGGACCGTCGGTAAGCAGCTCCGGTATCGGCAGCATTCGCGGTCTCGGTAGTATTCGCAGTATTAGTCTCAGTAGCATTTCTTATGGCAGCGGCAGAAGCACTGAAAATAGAAGTGAGCATGACGGGTGTGAAGGAGCGGCATCGGCAGCGGTAGTACGATTCGCACCCTTCGAGTGACGGTCTACCGGTGGGTCGTCCTCTGAGTCACTCTCGCGAGCAAAGAAGAAAAGAGATGGAATTCGAGCCAGCAAAGGGGGACGAGAAAGGTAAAGAGAAGGGGCCGTCGTTGGTGGTCTCCTTTTCTCATAAATCACAAGTCACAATAAGACTGAGAAGGTTATGGTTTGTAATACCTCGACCTATGGGAAAGCTTATTCTCTCATATGGCTTGCGTGGCAGTGCTCCTTAGCTTCTCTCTCTTTAGCTGGCTTGGTTCCCGACTAGCCCGTCTCTCTCCCAAGAGCAAGAATACCGCTTGACTATCTTTAGTTTCAAAGGCAAATTTCGCTCTGTCAGGGCTACCTGGATAATCAAGAATATTCTGTGATGCGGGCGCCTGATCCACGCGATCCTCTATATTAATTCGACCAGCCCACGCCAAGCCGGTCATTACATGATTCTCTATTTCGCCAGTGGAGGCCGGGTTGGTTAGCAGCAGAGGAAGTTCTCCTTCCCCCGTTCGAGCTCCCTCCCTTAGATTTTAGATGGTTGGATCCTCCACGAAATCAATTGTCGAGAGGCTCTCCTAAAGTTGCGGTCCTCTCCTAAATGTCTTATATAGGTCTTATCCATGTTCCTACCACTAATACGAATTACTAAACTTTAGCTTACTTATTAGCAGGATATACGATGCGGCTTTCCAGCGCTTCCTCCAGGGGTGCGTTCCCGTTCTTGCAACCAAATCAGTAGTGAAGCCTGGCACCTTACCAAATCAATCCAGAAATGCTGTCTTGTTTCGAGTTGTAGCAGGAGCTACTGGAGCTGATGCCATTGGCCTCATGGCTCTCTATTCTTCCCTCTCTCCTTCTCAATCCATCAAAGGCTTGTCTAAGCGAGGCTCCTTCCTCCTTGCTTGTTGCAGACGCCAGGCCTGAGAGCGAGACAGTTAAGGCGAGGTTAGGTTATCGCGTCATAGGGACAAGGAGAAGGCCGTGTAAGACGTTAAGAATATAGATAAGGAATATAGTCTCATCCCATAAAGCTATATAACATTATTTTTCTTTCATGCGTCTCAGTTTATTCTTTTTCTTGCTAGGGCTTTGAAAGCAAGAACATCAAAAGTGCTTCCTGCTGTGTTCGGGATCCAGATCGGGATCGGGATAAAGAGTTGGCCGGATTGAAAGAGCGAGCGCGGGTGATCAAACTTCTTGGAAAAATCTATGCGAGGCAGACAGCTAGCTATTTTGCTTGACAAGTTCTATTAAACAATGAAGCCTATTCGCTCTATATAGCCGTAGCTTCTACCTAACATCCCTGGTCCCGGCCTCTCTCTAAGTTTTTCCTATGAGAGAGTAGAGGCGACCGTTAGGGAGGGAGTCAGGGCTTTTGACAACTCCCGGCCTTGGTTGCGACACTGCTTACTGTCTTACTCTCACTCCGGCATATATCCGGAGCCTGTCAAGCTGTGGCTGCCATTTCCTGAAATAGGAGTGCTTGATTGCTATCGGCTTGGTCAGGTGCGGTTCTTCATTATTGGAATGAAGCCTAAAGACTGAAATGAAATGGAGATCGATAGGATAGGCTCATCACGTTCTATGATGGAGATGAAGATGGTATGTTTAAGCGTTTATTCAAAGAATAAATGAAAATGCATGATCACTACCTCAGATGGTATGCCACTGTGTATTTCGACTATACCGCAGACCTGGAGAGTCTTTTATCTCTCCCGGTTCTACCTTATAGTCCCCGCCGGTCAAGTAAGGAAAACCTCCTTCTCCGGTATAGGTTGATGTTTAAGTGTTGGGGGATCAGGTGAGGACGGCGCCTCGCGTTTACGCGCTGGGTGTCGGTAGGTTCTTTAGAGGTCTATGTATTACTTAGTCACGTGCCTTAAGCAAGCATGTCAAGCTTACCAAAACCAGCAGTTGGCCTCAGAAGAAATTTTCTTTTCTTCCTCGGGACAATCTCTTCCTTCACCTGAATACTGTGATTTGACTTCCTCCGTCCCTGGAAGTAATCCACCGAAATGCTCCTGATGTCATCAAGGTTTTCCACTATATCCCCATTAGCTTTTTTTATCAAGCTGTTGTTCTTTCTATTCCTTTGGCTTGCAAGCGCAGCATGAAAGAAGGCAGTGTTGGAATCACCCCTTATGTATAGTCGCCACTTGAACTGCTAAACTGCACCAGCCAGTAGAATCAAGGTGTGGCTTCGACAAAGAAGTCAAAGAGGACACCTGCCAAGGGCGAGCACCAACCCAACCCGGCGGCACCCTGAGTGAGTGTCAACAGTCCAGCAACAACTCTCAACACGGTGGCGACTCGTTTAACAGACAAGTTAGCCCGGGCCCCACACTCAGGTCCGTAACAAAGTGTGTCACCCGGCCTCACATGCCCATCTCTTGACCACAACACTGAAGCCTGTTTTTTTCTGGCTGAAGGGCCCCTGGCCTCAACCGAATTATCCGACCGAGCTCCCTACACAAAGAAGGCACTATCGGCCCGGCATACATGAAGGTTTTGTAAATACTGTAACAGGGAACCTGAAAATCTCCCACTTGGACAATTACTTGAAGTTCTTTTTACATGAATAAAGACCCATTGCACTCCTGTGCTTGACTGCGAGGCCTCTTATACCCCAAAATCCGCATCAGCAATCATCAGTTTCGTGTATAGAAAGATGAGACTAGCCGCTCTCCACCATGCTACGAAGAAAATTGACTGTAACGTATGGTTATATGTCTCGTCTTCGCATGGAATTTCGGGTCTCTCGCTAAGGCAATCGCACTCTGATTATCACAATTATCGTCACGGGTCCGACAGCTTACTCAGCTTCAGATCACGGAGAAGTCGTCTCAACCAAACGGACTCTTTCACCCTTTGACTGGATGCCCTCAGCTCTACCTCCCGTGAGCTCGTTACGCTTAACGACTGAACTCGTTCTGTCAAAGGGCAATCGAAGCCGTTTACTGCACCAACAAATAGCTCCTCCACAAAGTGTAAACACATATCCCGTGGTAGACTGACGCTCATCTGGGTCTCCTGCCTTTAGACTAGTAGGGGCAGCATCGGTTGGGCTTGTAGGATTGAACAAGATGATGCGTCCCCACCCATAAGGCTACAGCACCTTGCCGCATACTCAGAAGATAGATGCGTTCATCAGGGGTCAGGACCGATTCCTACCGATCATATACCTTGACGAACTCGTCGCGCAGATCCTTCTTTTCTGACGGGCATCCCCTAGTCACAGGCCAAAAACAAAGTATGGCAGCTGATTCTACTCAGTAGCCCACTACTACAGAGGGATCTGGGCTCGTAGCGCGCGAGTACGCACGTCTATCACCTTTTTAAGCTTTACTTTATGAATCCGCCAGGTCTGTTCATTGTTCTCAGTGTTGTAAGGCGGAAAGACCGAGTGAAGTTGACCCGGTAAGATTAATAAGAAAATATTCTGCTCTTAAAAAGTATTCTTTATTCTATTATATCCTAATATTTAGTAAAAAATAACTTGTTGACTGAAGACGATACGAGGCGGTGTAAAAATAAAAACATGTTTATCTTTACTTTACAGCGTAAACCCCGACCCCTAAGATCGTCTGTTACTTGTATCATGATGTTTTGAATCTTGAATCGAATTTACAGAAACATGACAACTAGAGGGGAGGAATTTAGATTGAGGCTTGACCGTGGTAAATTGACTTATTCAATAAAGCCCTTTGAAAGCACTATCAGTTCGGTTTGAATAGGTGCCGGAGCTTCTTTATTTATTGGTAATTGGTAACGTCTTCAGTTCGTTGATCCATTCCGCGGCACGAAATCCATCACTGGCTAAACAATTATTTTTTATGCCCTTTTCTGAAGCTATTGCATCGTTTGCCTTAAATATGGCACACTTCTTTCTCTTCTGATCGAAGAAAGACAAAGAAGTTTCAGGCTCAACAAGCAAAGAAATCTCCACCATAAAAGTAGAGGCGGGCTAGTCCCCGAAAATGCCCGTTCCTTTTTCGTTGGGGCTAAAAATATTCATCTTATCTTCCTTGCTGTATTGACCGGAGAGCTTACCCGCTTGCCCATTTGCTTGTACTTTAGTGTTGGCTTGCCTTTTTTCTGCAGTTGAATAGGTTTAGCACAGGAAAGGAAACTATTCTACCTCGGCTGGATGGGTACCTACTTCAAGGGAAGGAGGAGGATCCTTACGCTCAGTAGAAAGGGCAGGAATAGTACTATTAAGCCCTTAATATAACATATATCCCTATCCGAACAATCAATCTAGTTAGACCTTCTCGTTGGCCCTCTCAGGGAACTATCTATATCCCTACTATAGACTATTATCGTTGTTAGCCTTACCATTGACTTCCTATGGCTCTCTACTATGGAACTTCAAAAAGGAAATCTAAAACCTACAGCAAAGTAAACTGAAACTTACAGGGAAATAGATGTTCTTAGCACTTCAACTAGAAGGAAAGCAACTGAACCTGGATAGTCTTTCCTTAGTACTCCAATCTTTAGCACTCCATCTATAACTGGATAGAAAGGCACTGGCCTGGGAAGAAAGCTTATGATGGTGGGCCCCCGAAGAAATGAAAAGGGCTTGCACTTACACTCCAAAGACTTAGTACTTATTAAAAAATAAATAAAGAGAATTCCTAACGGCTGCCACTCTAGATCGCTCTAGGGCAGAATAGGAATGAAAGCCCGAAGGAATCCAAGAAAAAAAAAGAATCAAAGGAAGAAGGAATTGAGCTCAAACTAAAACCCCTAAGGAAATTAGATCTCAAACCTCGGGGCAGGAGAGGGTAAAACGAACTGAAACCGCCTGAAAGGCAGAAAGACTTACACTAGATCTCAAAACCCCCAACTTCCACTGCCACTGCAACAGGCTCGAAGAGAGAAGAAATGAAAGAGGCTGGCGCGGAACTCTAAATGGCTAGAAGAAAATAAAGAGATTAGGACCCCTCGTATAGAGATCCCGCATATTGAGACCTTATCTATTCGCTCGCTCGACCAATTTTGGTTGCATCCGGGGAAGAAAAGGCAAATCCTAGACCCGTAAAAGGGCTCCTCCCTAAAAAGGGACTAAAAGGGGAACAGGCCCAGAGAACTGACTTTATAACTACTAATCTTTTGCCTTTGCTTTCACTGGAAAACCGTACATTGCTTTAACAAGCTAACCCTCTCTCTATTCAATCAATTAAAGAAGAAAGAGGGCTTCCCGCTCAACTCCTCCCTTCAAAAGGTGCTCGCTCGTATGTAACCCCAACTGGATGTCTTGAAAGGAAAGATACTTTTAGCCTTTAAAGAAAAGGTACGAAGGCCCTATCAATTACGCCTACACTCGCTGGAAGGAAACTGGCTGACCTCAATCAAATAGTACTCGCCTCTTTAGCCTTACGCCCTAGAAATAGAAAGTACTCCGAAAATGGGACTAAAGGCTTGCGCTTTCCCCATAGCATGTGTCAAAATTCCTCAAAGCAAAGCAGTATTCCAAGTCCAAGAAAAAGCACTAGGATATAAATATAAATATATATATTAATTATAATATTTAAATAAATAAATATAAATATATATATTTATTTTTCACACTTTTCACTTGAAAACTCGAGCGTAATAGAAGGAAGCTCAATCAAGGCGCTAGGATGAATTAGCTTAGCTAAGGAATTCACACTCTAAAGCTAAAGAGAAGAGAAGGAAAAGGAATTGAACTTGATGGAACTGGCCTTTTTTCGGCAATTGGATCAAATCAATGAGATCGCCATCGTTTCGAAAGAAAAGTACTACAACTACGCTAGCAACTGCCACTGAAACTTGATCAATGGCAGAGAAATCAAAATCTTACCCGAGGACTTTCATTAGATCTTAAACCCCTCCAACTGTCAATGGATCTCTAGATGACTGGAAACTAGTACTAGTAGAGGAATATTACAAGACCTTCCCGGGAAAGACTCCTACTTGGGATACTCCTGCCTTTTCCCCTTCAAGTGAAAGATCTTACCTTAGAGCCTACTTTCTTGCTCTAGCTTTACTCCTTTGATGGGCCGGCAAAATCCCTACGTGCCCTACCTAAAAAAGTGAAAGGCTTTAAAACTTTCTTGCTTGAAGCTAGAGCTACTAAAATTGCGCCTAAATAAAATCCCTAAGAGACTGGCCGAAAATGGATAGCTTGAGAGGCTTTCACTTGTCGAGAGAGAAAGCATATTAGAAAAAAAAGTCTCCCATAAAAAATAAAAAAGGGGGG
>JAODYA010000770.1:5000-10000 GCA_025727855.1 Dyckia ibiramensis | reverse complement strand
TCCAGTAAAACGGAAGAATTATAAATTTCCAAAATAATAGATAGGAATATCGCAAATAGAGCCATTGCGACCCCCATAAGTGGTGCAGTCCCCCATCCCGGAGCTACTTTACCATATTCCGAATTCAATGGTTTCAATAAATCCCCTACAGTAGTTCGTCTTGGCCCAGATCTAGAACTATCCTCAACGGTTTGTGTAGCCATAAATCCTATTTAATGATTGGTTGAGATCTGTTGACTTTGTATACTATTCCGTTGTAGTTGTAAATAAACGATCTTATCGTGGATCCATTGTGATCTTGAAATTATCTAAAAATGGAAACAGCAACCCTAGTCGCCATCTCCATATCTGGTTTACTTGTAAGCTTTACTGGGTACGCCTTATATACCGCTTTTGGGCAACCCTCTCAACAACTAAGAGAGATCCATTCGAAGAACACGGGGACTAGTTGAAGTACTGAGCCTCCCAATATGGGAGGCTCATTACTTCAATTAAATTATAAAGTTATTTCATTTTTTTAGTCGGAACCTTAGGAGGTTCTCGAAAAAAGATAGCGAAAAAATTATCCCTAAAGTCGAGACTAAAAGGAATGTATAAACCAATGCTTCCATGGATTCGATCGTGGTTTACAATTATAGCTTCCACACCTATTCATTTGGGATCATTTACCATATCATATAAATAAAGAAAAAAAGTCAAAGAAAAGATGGTGATTCCAGTCAAGATTTCTCTGATACCCGATGTCAAATAAAAAAAAATAGAGGCGAAAGATACCACAACAATGTCGTATCAGACTACTTGTCTCCTTGTAGTTGGATCTCAAGTTTTTGGAATGCTCCAAATTCCACTTGAGCATCCAAATCTGGATCAATACCAGCAAAAACATCTCTGAACAGGGTTCTAGCTCCATGCCAAATGTGTCCGAAAAAGAAGAGCAAAGCAAATGTAGCATGCCCAAAAGTGAACCAACCCCTTGGACTGCTACGAAAAACACCATCGGATTTCAAAGTAGCCCGATCTAATTCAAAAATTTCACCTAATTGGGCACGTCTAGCATATTTTTTCACAGTAGCAGGATCAGAATAACTTACTCCATTAAGTTCGCCACCATAGAACTCAACAGTAACACCTACTTGTTCAACACTATACTTGGATTCTGCCCTTCTAAAAGGAACATCAGCTCTCACAATTCCGTCTTCATCTACCAAAACTACCGGAAATGTTTCAAAAAAAGTAGGCATACGACGTACAAAAAGCTCGCGCCCTTCTTTATCTCTAAAGACGGGGTGTCCTAACCATCCAACAGCAATTCCATCCCCATTGTCCATTGAGCCTGCTCTGAATAATCCCCCTTTTGCCGGATTATTACCAATATAATCATAAAAAGCTAATTTTTCGGGAATTTTAGACCAAGCTTCCGATAAACTAAGATTTTCGGCTAGCCCGGCACTAACTCTTCGATATATTTCTTGCTGAAAGTATCCCTGATCCCACTGATAACGAGTAGGACCAAATAATTCAATTGGGGTAGTTGCTGAACCATACCACATAGTTCCAGCAACAACAAAAGCTGCAAAAAAACAGCAGCGATACTACTGGAAAGTACAGTTTCAATATTGCCCATACGTAATCCTTTGTATAGACGTTGAGGCGGACGGACACTAAGATGGAATAGGCCTGCTAATATGCCCAATGTACCTGCTGCAATATGATGAGAGGCTATTCCTCCCGGAACAAAAGGATCAAAACCTTCCGCGCCCCACGCTGGATTTACAGATTGTACTTTTCCAGTTAGTCCATAAGGATCGGACACCCATATTCCAGGACCATACAAACCTGTTACATGAAATGCGCCAAAGCCAAAGCAAGCTACCCCTGAAATAAATGAATTCCAAAGATCTTGGGCAAATCCAAAGAAGGTTTTCCCGTACGTTCATCACAGAATATTTCTAGGTCCCAATATACCCAATGCCAGATAGCTGCCAAGAAGCACAAGCCAGAAAACACTATATGTGCCCCTGCCACACCTTCATAACTCCAAATACCCGGATTTGTTATAGTTCCTCCTGAAATACTCCAACCACCCCACGAATTGGTTATTCCTAAACGAGTCATGAAGGGTATAACGAACATACCTTGTCTCCACATTGGATCAAGAACGGGATCAGAGGGATCAAAAACCGCTAATTCGTATAAAGCCATCGAACCAGCCCAACCAGAAACTAGAGCTGTATGCATTATCTGAACAGAAAGCAATCGACCAGGATCATTCAATACGACAGTATGAATACGATACGACGGTATGCACCATGCAAACCCATTGTCAAAGAAATATTTCTTTATGAAAAGAAAAAAAAATATCACATGTCACTTTATTTTATCGCATTGGAAAAGACTATATATACTATGTACCTAACCTTTTCAGTAGATTCTGTATCAGAAAGGATTAATATTTATTCCATTCCATTGAAAATAAGGGAACAATTTTGTTCGTAAGAACAAAGAGAAGCGGATCTATTCTATACCCGATAAGTACCAATACGCAATGGGAGGATTGGTCCCATTTTTGGGAACGAATGGATAGATACTTGTTTATCATTCGAATGATCGATTTCTTCGTTCAAATTTTTTCTTTATTCATTCTGTCTTACTCTATAAACTTTCCAATCTATGTATCAAATAGAATAAAGAGAAAAAGGGGATGAAGACAATAAACCATTGATTGTTACGTTTCCATATTAAAGTGAAGTATAGTACTAAATTTTTTCTTTAATTTAATGCCCATTGGTGTTCCAAAAGTACCTTTTCGGAGTCCTGGAGAGGAAGATGCGATTTGGGTTGACGTATAGTGCGACTTGTCAGATATATTGGGTCATATGGTATTTACCCGTTCTCTCCCCTGATCGAGATATCCTCTGTTTCACCCAAGAGATATTGTATTGAGTGAAGCATCAATCAATCATTCGGAGCGTGAAGTGCAATTAGATCAATTTATTTTATATTGGGGATCAATATTATCAATTTAGAAGAATTTATGGTTTACTTGGACTGATAAAATAAAGTATCCAGGCTCCGTTCAGAAAATACCAAATCGATAACAAATTGTTAATATAATATATGTATGATTACCACTTGTATCATAAATGATTCTTATACCTACTATTACTTATTACTATAGTAGTGATCCCAAATTGCCGACCAACGGAATAGTATGATGAATACATCAAATAGTTTTGGGAAAGCAAAACGCGAAATTAACTAAAAAAAGAAGTCATAACAAAAAAATGGTACTGAGACCATTTGTCCTATATGTGCAAATAGAATTCGGACAGATCTTTTCCCGGGGTAGACCATGAACCTAAAAGAATTGAAAGGGCCCATTCAGGAACAAGACAATGACATCGTGATTTTAATATCGATGAAACAATACATCAATGATAGGTTAGTTTAATAAGTTCAGTAATCTCTTTTTTTTTTAGAGGGAAGGGAGCCAAAACTCATCTCATTTTTTTAATAGAAAGAAGACCCTTCATTAAAAAAACCTGTTACATAAAAAAAAAAAAAAAGAAATAAAACAGGAATCGACACATTGATTCTTTTTTTTTTCGCAATTTTTTTGAACCGTATGCATCCAAAGGTGCACGTACGGTTCCTAAAGGAAGCAATTTTTCCCAAAAGATACAATTTTGTCCTAATCAACCGACTTTATCGAGAAAGATTACTTTTTTAGGCCAAGAGGTTGATAGCGAGATCTCGAATCAACTTGTTGGTCTCATGGTATATCTCAGTATAGAAGATTATACTAGGGATCTTTATTTGTTTATAAACTCTCCCGGCGGATGGGTAATACCAGGAATAGCCATTTATGATACTATGCAATTTGTGCCACCGGATGTGCATACAATATGCATGGGATTAGCCGCGTCAATGGGATCTTTTATTCTGGTCGGAGGAGAAATTACCAAACGTCTAGCATTCCCTCACGCTTGGCGCCAATGAGTTTTTATTTGATTGAAAAAAAGAAGACTATGCCTTCGCCATATTGATTAAAAAGAAAGTTATAAGTAATAATAGCATGGCACTTCGAGTTCGATATGAACAAACCATTATTGTTTTTTCATAACATGAGATTTTGTATCGAGATAGTAGTATGAAATAAAGGTTATTTCCGATTTGATCTTATGTGTCGGGAGTACGTTTCAGCGTCACAAACCATTTTTCTTCCACACCGGAAGTCTCTTTCTGATACTTATGCTATGTCAGAAAGAGTACGAAAATGAAAAAAAAAGATCATTTTTTACTTATTTGATCGTATCAAAAGGAAACTTTGGGATTGCTAAATCACAGACGAGATAAATATATAAAGTAACAGAACCATCATAGTATTCTTTTTGACTTCTACGAAGGGAAGGGTGGTAAATGGATCATTCAACGATCTGGATTAGATGGATTCGATTTCTTTCTTCGATAGAATAGAAGAGAAGAAAAAGTAAATTCCATTGCAGAGCCGTATGCAATGAACAAAAGATGCCTGTACGGTTGTTCAATTCTATTTGATTTTTTTTTTTATTTTTTTATCCACTACTTTTGTTTAGCCCAATCATGCGAGATAGAAGAACCGTTCATGATGTTATATCAATATCATCAGGGTTATGATTCACCAACCTGCTACTTCTTTTTATGAGGCGCAAGCAGGGGAATTTATCCTGGAAGCGGAAGAACTACTGAAACTTCGCGAAACCCTAACAAAAGTTTATGTACAAAGAACGGGCAACCCTTTATGGGTTGTATCCGAGGATATGGAAAGGGATGTTTTTATGTCAGCAACAGAAGCCCAAGCTCATGGCATTGTTGATCTTGTAGCGGTCGAAAATGAAAATCCTGGGGATTTCATATAAATATATTTTATTTCAAACCATAATTCCAATTTTCTGTGATTTTCTATTGAATAGAAATAATTCATGATGATCAATCATCAGGTTAAGATCGATCTAAACCAA
>JAODYA010000770.1:0-2500 GCA_025727855.1 Dyckia ibiramensis | reverse complement strand
TTTCATTTAAGTATCTTCTTTCTATGCTATGATTTCGTGGAGCCTACCCTAGACTGGATACACATTTGAATTTTATTTCTGTTTTCCCAAATTCGATCTTGGATCTACCGGATTTTTTATGAGGTTCAATACACTTTTTCTTTCTCTTTCCTTAATCCTAAAGAATTGAAAGGGAGAGGCTAAATTTTAGTTACGTCATGTGGAATTCTATTTCTTCATTTCTTCGCATATCAATAACTAGAATGAGAAAAAGGGGAATGACAGGGCATCTGGGAATAAACGATTAATTTCTATCAATAGACCCGCTAAAGACCCAAACCATAGAGTAGTTAGCACAGGTGCCACGGAGAGATATGTTTTTAGATCTCGCATTGAAAATCCTCCTTTTTTATTGTAATACATATATTGTCAGATTGCTGTAGTTCAAGATCACTTTTATTTATTTTTACGCGGATTTCCTAACAAAAATGGATATGTACAATGAACCAATAGATGAGATTTTCCTGTCACTAAAAAAGAAAAAGATGACCCCTTCCTCCTGAGCATTACGGATAAATATTCATTTTTTTTTACGTTAGGTTGGGTTTCAGATGTATATAATTCTTTTATTATATGAAACCAAAAACAAGAAATGACAAGAAAGTTCTATATAGATAGAGGAGAGGAAAAAATAAAGATGTGGAAAACAAGACAGGCATTTTGTACAATGACACTGTACAACAATTTTTAAAAGGGATGTAGCGCAGCTTGGTAGCGCGTTTGTTTTGGGTACAAAATGTCACGGGTTCAAATCCTGTCATCCCTACCTATGACTTCTCCTATGGGCAGTAACGAGAGATTAATTGAGATCAATTAAAATGGGGCATAATCTTTCATTCTCGCATACTATATGTATGCGAGATGTGTTAGAAGTTAAGTGGAAAAAAAAATTTCTTTGAAAGCGCTCTTAGTTCAGTTCGGTAGAACGCGGGTCTCCAAAACCCGATGTCGTAGGTTCAAATCCTACAGAGCGTGATTCCGTCTATCTTATGTATGTCGAATCACAATAAAATAACTTAACAAAACAAAGTTGAATTGCAACTGGAATTTGACCTCCTCTCTGGAGGAGGTCAATCAAAAAATGTTACTCAATCAAAGGTCCAACTGATCACCACGTCTGTATTGTAAATATGCAGTCACAAATAATCCTGCCAAAGTAATAGGAATTAGACCTAAGACGATTCCAAATAGAAAAACTTCAATCATTTCGGTTTGTTTGAGGGGATAAAAAAAGGATAAGATCTATCCCTAAATATTAATCTGAATTATCCATGAATCTCAATGACCAAGAAAAAATTGGTAATTGGTGTGGGAAAGAACCATAGAATATCTGGAATTACCGAGAAATATTTTTCTGAATTATTTATTCAATTCATTTTCAAATAAGTCGTATCTTGTTCAAACCAATAAATAGAGCAGGGGTTATAGTTAAAGCAGCCAGTATAAAACCGAAATAACTAGTTATAGTAAGCATGAAGGGGCTTTATTAGATATGTTTTTTCTCCATATGTTGATAAAACACTTACCTAAGTTTCCATTTTTCCCAGATACGAGGGTAATAAAAACCAATTAAGAAAATTAGTTTAGTTCCAATGGAAAATTCATGATTCATCGGTCATTATAGATAATACTAAAAAAAGATAGAGTGACATAACATAGGTAGAAAAAAATTGATTCATCAGATATGACATCGACCGATCCTGTGATTCCGAATCAACAGATTCATTGTGCAATTTTTGAGTTGAGTAAAGTAATAGTAATAAGAACTGTGTCGTGTAACTTCATTCGAAGATGAAATTCTATTTTCATTTTAATTAATTTTGGAATAAAAGAATTGGATTTGAAAATAGCTTCAATTCCATTTTTTGGAGCGAACGACCTGATACTACCTTATTACTTATTTTAACTCATTATTACTTATTTTAACTCATTGCATTCAGTATAGTAATAAATAGGTTAGTTAATTACCCATAATATATCGAATAAGAAGAAAAAAGGTGTTCCACCATCCATCGAAAGGATCTATCGAGAAACAAAAACTTTTACTTTATTTAATTATTTAATTGAAATTTTCAATTTGAAATTGAAATTGACTTTATTTTTGTTTTCTTTTTCGGGTCCAAAAGTCGATTCGAAGACGAGTCACCTCAATTATCCTTTTAGGTTCTATATTCTGTCTTTCCATATCATGGAGTTCCATACTTGTAGTTTGGTCAAGAAAGAATCCTTGTCTTGGACCTAATCCAACAATGATTGCATCACGAATATTGATTGTTACAACTATGTTTTCTTTCTTTCATTAAATATGATCTAAATAGTAGATACTATTACTATTATCTACTATTATATATATTCTTTTTTTATTTATTATTATAAATTTCTTATTATTACATAGTTTATTTATTATAATTTATTTTATTTTTATTATAGTTATTTATTATTTTTTTTTTTAGTTAAGTTA
>JAODYA010000760.1:0-21926 GCA_025727855.1 Dyckia ibiramensis | reverse complement strand
GGAGTCCCGTTCGAGTGGGATAAAGCCTGCCAAAATCTGTTGAGAGCATAAAAGCAACTCTACGGAACCCACCTGTGTTGGCCGCACCGAGACCCGGTCGACCCCTCATCCTTTATTTTCTATCGCTGCGCTCGATGGATCGCTAGGTGCATTACTTTAACAACATAATGACGAGGGAAAGGAGAATGCTCTTACTTTACTTTACTTTAGCCGCATGCTGGTGGGAGTAGAGCACAATTATCCTCCGATGACGAAGGTTTGTCTGGCCTTGATCTTCGCCGTCAAGAAAATGAGGCATTACTTTCTCTCGCATAAGGTCCAGTTGATATCAAACAAAGGCGGATCCTGCACTGCAGATTTTCTCATGTCTCGGCCTCTTTTATCGGGACGGCTCGCGAAGTGGTCGCTCATGCTGATGGAGTTCGACATCACAAACGTGTAAAAAAAGGCAATCAAGGGACAGGCCTTAGCCGATTTCTTGGCAGCGCATCCGGTGCCCGATGATTCCCCATTGTCAACCGACCTCCCAGACGAAGAAGCGCTTCCTATAGAAGCCCCTGGACCCCATTGAGAGATGTACTTTTATGGAGCTTCTCAGAGAGAGCCCGGGTCAGGTCGCGATGCTCCAAAGACGCGCGCGGGAGCTGGAGTGGTTTTTCTCACTCCGGATAAAGGCGTCCTGTTCACCTTACTAAAGAAGAATTGCTAAAATAATGAAGCCGAGTATGAAGCATTTTTGGCTTGGAGATATGGGAATCCGAGTCCTCTATGTTTTCGGAGATTCGCAGCTGATCATCCGAACAAGCTACAACAGAATGGGTGGGGCATAGGCCAAGCCCTTCAATCAGAAGAAGATCCTGTGGCTGAACCAGAGCCTCTCATTCTACCGTGACATGGCTAAAGGAATTCTGTCCACTTTTTGAAGGATACCAAAAAATCAAATAGTTGAAGCGAAAGCTCTGCTTGAGCGTCACTGGTGAATCTAAATTCTTTCATAAAGGTTGAGGGCTAGACGGGGGATTCATGCTTGGAGTCAGCATCATCTTTTTCTTCAGTCATACCTTGAGGTGGTCAAGAGAGCTTGTTCGAAAAAGACAGTGAAGTTGGTCATTCTGTGGCTTATGGAGAGTCAAAAAAATCTGGACAAGAAAGACAAAGCAAGTCTGCCGTCAGGGTCAAGATCTATTGTATAGCGCTTCTCATCAAGGAAGACCAAACAACAACATTGGAAAGATCGATCCGTACCACTTCAATGGCATTCAGTGCTAGATAGAGAGAAAGCTAACCAATCCATATTCTCTCATGATGATAGAGAGGAAGAGGATCATGATGCTTACCATCTAAATTTTATGTCCTTTCTGTAGACCCATAACTTCGTTGAATGCCGAACGGAGGCACAGTTCTGGATTATGACTCTCTTTCTTTGTCTAGCTCTTTGTTTGAGGAAGCCCTAGTGCTTGCTATATCATTTCAGTGGATCCATTTATCAGGGTGCCCCCTCTTGCAACCCCGCTATCGGGGCGGTCAATGTCCCTGTCTTTGACTATACGTTTCAGAGGCGGGTCTTATCGTGTCTGTGACCATCGCCCAAAATCAAGGCGGTGGTTACGGAACTTTCTTTGTATGCACGCTCCATCGGGAGTATTCCCTTTGCCAGTTGCTCTTTGGTTAACATTTCCTGATTTAGGGATTACAACTCCGGAGCAGCTAGGTGCGGCGAGGGCCTTCATCTTAGATAGGGTTAAGCCTGGATACTTTCATAAAAAAGAAATGGATGGTCTCCGGACTTTCTATCTGGATGATGGTGACGAGATTGATTATGGAACGCATGGTTCCAAAACCTGGTTGACTATGTGGCTTCATTATCTTCGATGGTACTCTTCTGCTATAGTCAATGATGACGTGTCGCTTGAAGAGCAGATGCCTTCACCACCTGTCCTTCCCGCTACTACTTCTAGCTTATAGCCATCGCTCGATCCCGGAAGAAGGTAATGATCTTCCGTTATGGAGTGTTGTTTATGTGCTACGAGATCTTGAGGACTACTCCGGCTCCTTTGTGTTTAGGGGAGCTCAATAGTAGGCAATCTCTTCGCGATTGTCTCTATGTTCTTAGTCCTCCTTCTTGGCGAAGAGGGATAAGAGAAAACCAGACTAGTTGACTAAACTCAGCTATTACGTTCGCAAGGGGCAAACGTTTAGGCCTGATCCGTTGTCAATTTAGACCAAAGGGACCTTATATTCATTGCATCGGACAGTGATGTTGAGAGGTCGGACATGATTGCGTCCTTCGACGGATAGTTCGTCATCCGAAAATGTGATGATTTTTGGCGCCAGGATTTGGGCAATCATTTGACTCATTGTCTCGGGGGAAGTTTTTTCAGGCACGTGTGCCTTTCGAAGCACTCTTCTAAACGATTCCCGATGTGCTTCCGATGTAGAAAGTAGCTCCCAAATGGAAATTAGTGCTGGGATGCTTTTGAGCTGGGTAGCCACATGATACACGGAAGACTTTTGATCCACCTTTTCAGACTTTGCTTCCATTGTTAGGGGAGGCTGGGCCTGATCTTTCTTAAGACATCGTGCATTTGGCTGCATGTGTCCAATTTCTACGCATTGACTAGTTATTTGAGGTAGGGAGGGATTCACGAGAGCTGGGCACGAGAGTTGGATCTCTACAACCGAAGACGGTGGTGCCCCTAGTATCACTACAAGGGGTCAAAATAAAGGTAAAGAGGAAGGATTTTGTTGGGGAGATGAATTGCGAAGAACGGATGTGACGGCGAATTGGCGAAGGATGGATAGCCGGGAATGATCACAGGTGTAGGAGTTGGGAAAGAACTCTGATGGGACCTCGGAGGCAAGGTCTCGTAGAGCCTGGCAGCACTAAGGGACTAATCACGTTCACCTCATCTGATGCTGAAGAAAGAAGGTGTAGGCTGAGGAAAGGGGGTCTGCCATCGGCTCTTTTTCCTTACGACCAGGAAGAAAAACCTCGGGAGCAGGGAGAAGAGCTCGAGGCAGCAAATCGGGATTTCGAATCTCTTGTTTTCGAAGGGAAAGCTGTTCAAGTGGGTTACCGGGCTGAATTGAAACCTCTACCGGCCTGCCTTCACACTCTCTTTCGAAGAATGCTGGTTTGGTTGGTGGCTTCAGGGAGACCTCTTGCTAGATGGATTCTGTTTTTCGTAAATTCATTCTCTTTGATCGACGGGCGGATAAATGCGTTTTTTGCTTCATTAGTGGTCTAGTCTACCCCTTTTAAAGCGATCAACTAGCCGAAAAATCGACCTTACAGCGGTCAGTTTGAGGTCAAGGCTGATTATCGTCCTATCCGATTGAGCCTGTCACTCCTCCTTTTGAGTCATCTTGGATGAGAAGACAGAGACCGACTTCATCGACTTCCAATGTCCGTGTGGAATGCAACTTGCTCGCTGAAGTGGAGGCGCTTTCCGCTGGGGCAGCCCATTCTTTGTGAGAACGAGGGATGATCCAATCCGGGTGCAAAAAGGTGACAAAAATACAAAATTTTTTCATACTTCTACCCTTATCCGGAGCGGAGACGCAATAATAGGGATTGCTGCTATTCTTGACTGTGAGGGTTCTAGAGTGGAGGATCCTAAGGAGATAGGTAATGTTTTTTTTTAATCATTTTAGGAACATTTGGGCTACTCCTAACTCCACTAATTTTTGTAGTCTCAACTTAACCAACTTCCCTTCTATCCCTAATGCCTGCGAGGATGAGCTCCTTAAACCCTTCTCCATTGAGGAGATTAGAGCAGCCTTGTGGTCGATGCCCCTTGGAAAGGCCCCTGGGCCTGATGGTTTTCAGGTAGAGTTTTTTAGATGCTTCTGGGATCAGTTGGGTAGTGGCATTGGTCTGGCCTTTGAAAAGTTTCATGCTACTGACCCTTCTCTGTGGGGTCAGACCTTTGTTACCCTGGTCCCTAAACGGCCCAACCCTTCCAAGGTGGAAGAATGAAGGCCCATTTCCTTGTGTAATGTGATCTACAAGCTGCTGTCTAAAGTCCTAGTGAACAGAATGAAAAACCTGTTGCCTAACATGTTAGGAGCTGAGCAGGCTGCTTTTGTGGCTGGTAGGAACATCTCTGACAACATTATGGCTGTGCATGAAATCGTGCATTCCATGGAATTTAGCAGGAACCGTGACGATCCTTTGATGATTTTCAAAATCGATATGGAAAAGGCTTATGACCGGCTTGATTGGAATGCTATTCTTTCGATTTTTGATGCTATGAATTTCCCTGCCAAATGGTGCTTGTGGATTAAGGCTTGCATTACCTCTGTTTCCTTTTCCTTGCTTATCAATGGTACTCCGACAAAATGGTTGAAGACTAACTGTGGTATTAGACAGGGAGACCCTCTTTCACCTTATCTCTTTATTTTATGCTCCCAATTGCTTACCCATCTGCTTAACGATTGCATGAATAGAGGTGACATTGATGGGTTTTGAATTAATCGCACTCGTAAGGTCTCTCATCTTATGTTTGCGGACGACCTTCTGATCTGCACTGCACTTCTGCCAATGAGAAAAACTGTAGAGCTATTCTTAATGTGTTAAACACTTATTTATAGCTCTATCACCAACCAAAAGGTTAATAGATCACAATCTGCTATCTATTTCCCGAGCTGGGTGAATCACAGTACCATCGATGCTGTGATTGATATTCTCAATTTCCAGGTTGGCTGCTTCCCCTTCACTTATCTTGGTGTTAAGATTAGCCCTAGAAAGCTCAGGGCTTCTGATTGCAATGACCTCTTAGTTAAAACTAACAAGAAGTTGGCTCACTGGAAAAGGGATTTATTGTCTCAAGCTGGTAGGCTAGTCCTTATTAAATCGACCCTTAGTGCCATCCCTACCTACTGGCTGTCTAACTGCACTATTCCCTTGGGAATGGTTGACCAACTCACTAAAATCATGAGGAGCTTTCTGTGGGAGAAAAGTGATTGTACCAAAGGCCTTCACCTCATAAGCTGGGGCAAGGTCACTAATGCTACCAATGCTGGCGGGTTAGGCATTAGAGATCTTAGAACTTTGCAGCCAGCCCTCCTTGCGCCTAAGGCTTGGAATCTGATTAGAAAGCGGATCGAGATTTAAAAAAATCAATATGCTACCTTTCATCCCTGGAGATCTGGGAAAAAGAAAAAGAAGTCACCTCTTTACAAAGCTATCCACAATTCTATGGAATCCATGAAAGATGGCTTGATCAAACAACTTGGAGATGGCAAATCTACCTCTATCCTTGACGACCCGTGGGTGTTTGAGATTCCTATTGCTATCAAGCCCACCCTCATCAATATGGATTTGCAATTTGGCAATAGGAAGGTCAGCTGGCTGTTATCCAAAGGCAGTTGGAGGTGTAATCGCCTGCTGGAACTCTTCGGTGAGTCTCTGGCAATGGCGATTTTCTCTCAAACTATTCCTGTTGCCAAAACTCATGATGATTGGATCTGGATGCATCAACCCAATGGTCAGCCTTCGGTGAAATCGATCTATGAGTTCATCCACAGGGACCCCCAAAACACTAAGACCTGTTGGCCTGGTTGGACCTAAATTTGGAAATTTAAGGTTGCCCCCAGAATTAAGACTTTTCTCTGGAAGCTTGTGTGGGGGAAGCTGCCAACTAAGGACCGGTTATGGTATATTTTCCCTCAGCTCAGAGAATCCTTGAATACACTCTGCAGCACTTGCAAGTCTGCTCCATCAGACTGTGATCATGTCTTCCTGGATTGTAGTGCTGCTAAACAATTCTGGTCTAGCCTTATGTCCACAACTGGATTCCGTTTGTCCTTTAGTAATAACTGGGTGAAAGGTGGTTGGATCCTGGATGGCAGCCATATGCAACCGATGAAGCAGGATGCCTTTCTATCCTTTGTTGCTAATGGGCTGTGGCAGTTGTGGAAAATGCGCAACTCCGTACATTTCAATAACCTCCATGTCCCTACCCATATCTTATGGAGGAAGACTTTTGCACTTACCATTGACTATATAAAACAACCCCTACATACCTCCCTAAGGACTGAACCTATTTGGGTGCGGTGGGAACACCCGCCTCCTGGGTGGTTCAAGTTGAACACTGACGGTTCCTTCCAAGGGGAGAGTGGTGAAGGGGGAGCCGGTTTCATAGTGAGATCTGATTTGGGTAATCCTGTTCTTGTAGGTGGGAAGCATATTCGGGCGGAGAGTGCTCTTCAGGCGGAAGCTGTTGCGCTTAGATGGGCTTTAGAAGAAGCAAAAAAGAAAGATTTAAACTTCTTGATTATAGAGTGCGATTCAGAGGTCTTGCTGCACATCATAAGAAGAAAGGAGGATCCCCCTTGGAGATTACGGCATCTATTTCTGGACATCTATGCTTTTTTGGAAAACTTCTGTGCCTCTTTTTGTCATTGTTATAGAGAAGCCAACCAGTTAGCAGCCCATTAAACGCTAACAAAGCCCGGATGGACCGGATTCTTTTTGTTGGGGATGGTTCAGGGTTGCCTGAACTCAGCCCAATTTTGTACTTAGATTCCACTGCCGTTTTTCACAAACGTGCTGTAACTTTTTGATAGGCGTTCTCGCCTATTTTTGATTAATGCATTGTTATTGTTTTTTTAAAAAAAAAAAAGCATGTACCCTTTCAACAATTCTTTGGTTTGCCATGCATTCTCACTAAAGCAATAGGTCGCCAGGTAGGTCACGATTTGACTTTGAATTTCTTTGTATAAAGCAAAGTTCTTCCTCTTCCGATTTCGGGTTTGTAAGTCTTTCGTCATTCCCTCTGTTGTTGTTACAGCAGAGCTATGGGAGTCGAACCCAATCAACTTCTTGAAGATCGGTAAGGTCAAAAAAAATGTACAAAAGCCTTTGGTCGTCTTGATCATCGCTTCTTGACTTGAACTTCTCCTTCCTTCTGTAGACTGAACGAGGATAGCGGTAAGGGAAAGTGAAGTCCAGTATGTAGAAAAAATCCTACTTACTAAAAAAACATACGAAGAGTTTGCGTTGCTTGGAGACTCGGCCTCATATCCTACTGAGCTGCGAGTGAGGCAGCCGAACGAGTAAGGCGAAGACCATTCTGTAATGCCTTTCCTTGAGCAGCTAAGGGAAGATTCCTACTACACTGCCTATGGCTTACGGTAGTTTCTATTCCCTTGTTGCCTTCGCCCTTGCCCTTCATCACTGTCTTTATATCAGTGCACGAACATGTTCACTTTCCACGCGCTCCATCAGTGCACGGCTGTTAGACTGTTTCGAAGATTCCATCCAATTATATCAGTTCCGCGCATTGTTGGAGAAGGGGGATGATCGTTCAATAGACAGAGTCGAAGCTGACTGAGGCAATGACCAGAGAGAGTAGATCAGGCTTCCGGCTATGAGGATGGCGAAAGCAATTATCATCCATCCAACCATACAATAGAATGAAAAAAGCATTTGTTTGAGATCCATATGAGAATTCAAGCCTGTCAGCGGTTAAGTCAGGTCACATAAAAGCCCCTTTAGAGATAGGGGCGGTCCCGAGAACCTTTGGAAAAGTAAACTCTTTATTTACTTTGCTTGGAAGCACCTTGCCTTCTTTCCTTGCTTTGGTGCTTCCAAGCAAATCCGTACTGGAGTTGCCAAATCAACACTCTTTCAAATCAGGAAAGATAGAGGGAGTCGCGCGCCGGGAGTCAGCAAAGACCCGAATGCAGGGAATCTCGAGTTATAGCGCCTGAATGTGATTAGGTGGTCTTCAAGTCCTCCTTTTGGTTTGGGATTTTCTTTGTATGTTGAAGCTTGTGGGATGGACCCGCGCTTTTTCATGGGTTAGGGTTTTCTCTCTCGTGAGCAAAAGAGAGAGTCGGTGAGAGTTCCTAATCTGAAAAGGGAAAGAGCACATCCCGAGCAAACCGTCCACCGAAGACAAGAAAGAATTGAGCAGTGTGCGTTGGCCTAGGGAGGAGTACGAGGAGGGGACAAGGAGTTGATCCTGAAGCAGTTCTCAGTGTGTGGGCAGAGGTCGTGTACAGCAAGATTGGGGGGAGGTTTGGTTGAAAGTCATCTGGCTTTGGAGATGAACGAGAAGAACGCGTAAGCTGACTTCCATCATCGTCTTTCAGTTGACGAACGACTGAGGGATAGAAAGATTTCTGTACTCCGGTTGGCTGCGCAGAACTTCTTCCTTGTCGCGTAGAAGGATCTTTGACTCAAAAAATCATTCTAAACTCATAATCGGTGAAAGCTCTACTTAAATAAGGCTGTTCCGGCTCTTCAGTCGATCGGGTCACTCCAAGCTTTATTTCTGAGAGATAGGCACATAAGCAGCAGCTTGTTGAGCTTCTTCTTCGGAAAGAGACCGTAGGAGGATGACAAGAGATCTCCTGGAGAGGTCAAAGTGAAAGGAGAAGGTGTCCTTGAAGAAGGCATAGAGAGGGAAAGAGCTAGCCTTCGTCTCAAGAAGCAAAGGGAAAGAACTCGCCTTCGTCAGAGGAAGGGAGTGGGTGGCTCTTCCACAGATAATCTTTCCTTTTGGAGGTGAATCGGGAGAGAAAGGATTTCTACTTACTTTCTTTGTGTGGCACCCCCTTATCCTTTATACTAAACCAGATAGAGCCGGGGATCTTCTTGAAAATGAGAAGATCTAGTCTTATAGCCTTTTTCCAATGAAGGACTGAAGCCACCTGACTCCTCTTCAACCCGAAGCGAGAAAGAGAATTTTCCTAAGCAGGCTGTCTTTCTTGAACTGATCTTGCCAACCCTGCGCAGATATTCCCATCATCTTCAGATCTGAAAGGGGATCTCGGATGGAATGAAACTGACTCTTTGACAAGGGAAAAGATGATTGCTGGGCAAGAGTGTTGAACCGGTCCAGAGAACTATCGACAGTTCACAAATGATGTCAGGTCTCGAGGAGGCCGGTCGATTGAGAACGGGATGTGTTGACCACTCGTACATTCGGGGTGGTGATGTAAAGGGAGATCCAAACAAGGTAGAAGCATTGGTAACAAAACTCAATCCTGAGACAAATCGCTTCCTACTAAGGGGAGTTTACGATGACCATTGAGGACGTCCATCGTTAGGAATTAGGCTTAAAGGTAAAGAAGAGAGCAAGCGAAGTAATAACCAAGAATCTGCTGAAAGAAGATAGAAGATGAATGGTCGAAGATCCTTTTTTTCCTATATGTAGAGCATGAGCTCACGCTCCATTTCCAACTCAGTCTAGTCCGGATATGGCCCGAAAGTCAGGGTGGGTCACCAATAAGATCCTTATATCCTATCCAAAGCTCCAATTCCATTCAGCAGGTCTAAGTTCGTCCCCCGCGGATGACTGGATCAGATGAAAGAGATCGTCATTGCAGGCAGGGCAATCATCGAGACGAGAAAGAAGTGGTCTGCATCAATGGTTGAGCACTAGCTAGGGCTTCCCCAACAAGAAAAATAAGTTGGATCCTCTTTTCCACTGAGCAAGGCAAGATCTACGAAGGTAGGGGAATAGCTGACTCATACCTAGAGGGAAGGCAAGGTCCAACAAGAAGAACTTCCGAGAAAGCGCAAGAGGAGAGACGAAAGCTTGCTCAACCGTGAAAGGAGAGGAAGCACTCTGGGATCTGAGGCCTGAATTACGCTCTTCACTTTATTGGACAATGCAAGGGCAGACGGTGATGCTCTGATCGCTCAGTGACGATTCTTGGATTGACCAACAAAGTCTAAAAGCGGAACCTACTGAATCAGGATAGTCTCTTTCTTCTTTGCTTGGTGGTTGAAAGAAAAAAGAAGCCCTTGAGCTTCAAGAGGTGTGTGTCTACTTTACTTGGTGAAAGCCGACCCATTGGAGCACCGACCACACGTTCAGCCTATCAGAAAGAGCTGAAGCAAAACGAGGATTCCTCCTTGACCGCCGGCACCATCGTGAGCTTGAGTTGAGTAGAGTCATTGGGACTCGCTAATCCCCCGTTGGATGGACAAATGAGTGGTCTCTTCCTTGCAATGCCTATCTTGATGATAAGATAAGGTTCAATGGACCTAGCTGGAAGCATGGGCTTTGACCGATCATTGGTTCTCATCAAGTCTACCGTCCAATTACGAGATTGGTTCATCAATTCATCAAGGAGGGTGCCCGATCAGAGAATGGAATCCGTCACAGCAATCGAGGGATCTCTTCCAGCAAACGATTTGTTCCATACCATAAATCTGACTCCCCTCCATGGATGATGCCATCCATCAAGGGAGAATGAATCCCCCCATTAGGAGTAACTCAGTGAGACCGGCAGGCCCATTAAGAAATAAGGTCGGTTGCCGCCTTTCAATCAAAAAAGAACAGTACAGTACTCCGGGATGAATGACAATGGTCTAATGAAAAGTTCCGTCACTTCACATCAGTGAAAGAATCGTCATTAACCAATCATGTATCGGGCGCACCTTCCCTTGAAAAGTCAAGGGTTAGCGAGCGCAAAGATGCGGATTTGACCCGCACCCTCTTTCTTAGAATAGAAGCCAAGCGGCCTTTGGGGATAGGAGCTTCGCCTGCTACCATGCTTTTAGAGAACAAGACGAAAGTCCCAGGCCTATTTTCCCGGGATGGCACTTCAGTACCTGGGAACTACTGTCCCAGGATGCCAAAGGTATGATCCATACATTGAAAGTGTCAACGTTGACTCACAAGCGCCACCCTCACCGGGTAAATCCGGAGAAGGGCAACTGCTTCTGTAGGTAACGACTCAAATAATGATTTTCATTGTGTTAGAGTCGTGAACCCGTAGTCGGTGTTGAAGACCAACTTGGTATAAACCGAAATAACCTTACTTAATTCAAAGGTCTCGATTTATAGCGAGGAACATACCGTTCCATTAGTAGCTGTCATAAGCTAAGCTAAGTATTCGAAGACCGAGGCTGCGGGATTATATCAAGGCTAGGTCAAAGACCAAGAAAGGCCTACCTCTTCCGCGATTCGAGCTCAAGCTATCACTGCCCTCTCTCAGCATATCGCTTAGGGATCCCTACTGCCTATAGAAGGGGACTCCAATGTTCGCGCCCAATCCATTCGGATTGAAAGGAAGGGTTGACAAGCGGGTTAGGGCTGACGCCACCCAATCACTCTCCATTCAAACGAAGAAAAAGTGATTCAGAGAGTCGTGACCACCCTATCATCTCCGCTCACGGAAAAGGGATCCGAGCCATGTCTAAGTGAATGCCATCCCCTACGTCTAACCCGTGGTCTCAGTCTTCTTTTCTTCATGGGAAGGGGAGTTGAGCCCCCTCGGCTTATTCCAGTGGCAGGGGTGAAAGGCCACTGGCTTCCTTCGTCATCAAGCACCTCAGGCTCTGAAGCGACCAATGAATGAGGATCCATTCGTTTCTGAGCTGAAGGAGAGGGTGCACCCATGCCACCCTACATTGACATTGCCCCGCTTTCGAATAGAGAGAGTAATTCAGCAGCCCATACTGGGAAGGGTAGAATGAATGCAATAGGAGGACTGTGCTTGCCATCCTTGGCTTTTTCGAATTACCCTTATTTTTTATCCTTTTACCCTACTACTAGCAATAGAATCAAAACTCAAATGGAGCCTATTACGATTAATAATAGAATCTTTCTTTTCTAAAAAGTTAGCTTTTCTTTCAAAAAAGCTTTTTTTTTAAGCCCTGCCCTGGTAGGAAGGCTGGCTGGACCTATCTATATCTGGCCTTTGAAGTGAAGGAAAAAGCGAGTCACTTCCGCGTCATCTTGAACTTGGTTGATGTCTGATTCCACCCCAACCTTCATGGACCAAGTAAAGGAAAATAAGGACCTCGGTGACTTTTTCCTTTTCCTTCACCACCAGCGGTCTCATACTATGATATTTACTGAACTGATAGGAAGACCTCTTTCCTTGATTGGTCCTCAAAAAGCTCTACCAAACTCTGTAAGAAAACAATAGATAGGAGCTACAAAGCCTCTCTCCCGCTGGAGGTCTTCATTGAAGAGCGTGCTTCTGAGTGAAAGGTGGTGGGTCCCAAGATGAAGTGTCAGGCCCAGGCCCCGTAGTCGATACGGAAGTGCTCCCTGTAGTGGTAGAACCAGTTGAAGCACCGGGATCAATCAAACTTTACCCGTCAAAATGGCATGGACCCCCTTTTACCTAATGTTGGGCCGACCAAAGGAAGTTCATGAAACGCGTGTTTTGGGCATGCAGCCGATTTGAACTAAAATAGAGAGTCGAAAAAATCCATTTCATTTTAAAACAGCGTAATTTTGCCATGCAGGCAGTTTTCCTTAATGCCGGGGATCAAAAATGGAAAAAAGTTGATCCTGAGCGGCATTTTGACTGAAATCGATAGGCCCTTTACTCAATAATTTCTTATAGAAAGTCAGAAATGACGCGACTCAAACCCGGTTGTGAAGTGATAGCTGGGGCGCATCATAGGGCTTGTTGGAGACTCGGATCTTTCACCTTTGTCACAGTGCATTTATTTATAAGGATGAAAAGCGTACACGAACCAACCGCTGATGGGACTCATCTTTGTCATTTTTTGCAATTCTTCGATGGAAAAAGAGCAGATTCAGTCAATGTGAAGTCGGTTCTTCTTTTTTAAAGATCGGAATTTCACCTTCCTCCGTCTAGAATTAGCCCACCGGGTCGTCCTCAGGCGTAGGCTCCAAACAAAATAGCCTGGGATCCGTTTCTGGTGAGTCAAATGTTTTTTGTTAGTAGGCCCTTGTGAAATCAAAAAAGAAGTAGCTTTCCTAAAGAAGGAGTCAATGAAGAGGTTTAAGCAATCAATCATTGCCCTAGTTTCAGCATCTCATATTCTTCATTCCTTCTTAAACAAGCAAGGCAGTGAAGTTGGTGGATTGATCGAGGAAACAAAAATGATGGATGTGATCACAGACCGGGTCCGATTCATTCAGATAGAAGGGGTGGGCCCAGGTCGTAGCAAAGTCCTCAGACCGGGGGGCTGACTGAGGCCAGTGCCGGAAGGTGAAGGAAGGCGGATGAGTCAACAGTTTCTTTATCACGAGCACCTGAAACTCCCAAATCAAGTTAGAATTGCGTATATACATCAAAGAAAGAAGGAAAGGTTATTAGCCAACGGGGACCGGCTTAGGCTGAAGCGAAAGCACCTTAGAGGTTCCTCGATCAAATATCTTTGGAGATAGAATGAAGAGCCAACGAACGTGATACATCGCCCCTCACTGATAAAGTAGATCTTACGTCGAACGGCGACTCGCAAAGCTCCGCTCCGCTGTCGTATGCGGGTTCTTTGGTCCCAGTCCCACGCCTTATTGATTCTACTTTAGAAGAGACGACAATCCTAGGGATTTGAACCCTCGTTCCAACCTGGCTGGGGGCTGGTGGATGCCTGCCGATCTTTCAAAATGCAGAAAGAAGAGCCCATTACTTGACATTTTTGCAATCTGCTCCGTCTCTATATTCGAATTCTCAACAAGTCCAATCTTGAATGCCTGAAGCGAGAGGTTCGTGTACGCTTTTCATCTTTTTTTAGAAAAAAGCACAGGCCCTGTTTTCTTTCCTATTGAATTCAGGAGGAACCCTTGCTTGGGGCTGTATCTGCAAGAGCCTAAGGCCAGGGTTAGACTTTCCTTTGTCGTCAAAAAAGATCTTTGTTATATACGTATTTTCACGGGAACAAGGGAAGAGGAAGAGGGGGAATGACAGGTTCATTTTGATGTTTTCGCGTTAGCTGATCTATCGTATCTAGATGGGTGAGCCTCGGAACCCATACCCTAGGTGGCTCGGGAAATGCAAACCAAGAGGCTTGACTAAGCAGAGCTTAGAATAGACATAAATACCATGAACGTCGGGCAGGCGATAGAATCATTGTCTTGTTGATGTCAGGATTGGATGAGTGGTCAGTCATCCGCTATCATAAATAAGTAAAAAAAGAAGAAGTTAACTTGTTATGATGGGTCTTAGTTATTCAATGAGATCGGAAGGAGTCCGCCCGCACGCAAGTAGGTTGTGGGGTGAAAATCCCCGTGGTGAATCTATTCTCATAGAAACCCAGAACCGAAGTCACTTAGTTGAAGTTCCTGCCTCTATAGGCGGCCGTCGGTGATGAACTTCAAGAACTTTCCTTAAAGAACAGAACTACTCGCTTAAATAACTTGACTAACGGAAGCAGGAGTCTATGACTCTAACTATAAGTTACTTGCTCTAGAGGTAGATCTACGAAAGAAAAATGGCCTGTGACTCGGAAGCAGAAGCGGTTCTCTCTTCCAGTGCGCCTTAGTGGGCTGGCTTAGCTGCCCCCTTTCCTTTTCTCACAGCGCCTGCCGTGGGTGGATCTATACAGACTTGCTGAACAGAACGAACAGGACCTCCATCTGAAAAAGGAAAGAGTCCGAGCACACCTTGGTTTTGAGTTTGCTTCTTTCTTTCCTTAAAGGTATCTGTCAAACCTTCCCTCACTATACGCTTCCTTTCTTCTATGCCGAGACACCCGTATCGCCTCGCCTGACCTCCCAAAATCCATTCTTCACATTTATTCAAGAAGGCGGAAACGCTGCGCTGGCGTTACCAAACACATCTAGTTCCTTGAGCGAATGAAAGCATTTCTTTTTTTCACTATGATTATAAATCATGAGATTGGTTAAGCTATAGATAGACTAGCAGCTTTCTTAGCTTTTAGCTTAAAAAAAGTTTGATTTTCTAGTCTTATGTTAGGGGAGGGACCGTCTTTCACATCAACCGGAAAAGGCAATGGAAATTAAAATCAAATTGGCTTCGTCCTTTTTTCAAAGAGGGTCGCTCATACATAAGTCCCAAGCTGGAATATGCTGCTTTTTTCCTTTGACAGATATGTGTACGCCGATCTTTTCTATACCAGCCAAGCCCAAGAATGAGGAAGAGAGTACCCGGAGCAACATCACGTACTGCTTACCTAGGATAAGGAAGACAAGAGGCGACAGCACTCAGAAGCCCAAGGAATTGAGCGGGACACCGAACCGCGAAACAAGTTGAACTAGGTAAATGAAATACGATCAGCCTTATACCATATATTATATGATAGAGGCGCCTTTTGCTTTTGAATCTCGTTAGCGCAAGGAGCCCCATGCCGGATCCGCATCTGCGGCAAAGACCAAAAACGGAAGACATAGACATATAGATAAGAAGATTTACCACACTGAACTTCAACCCACTCCCACCTGCTAACCCATGCATTCAATTATAAAACCTTCCCGGTTTCCTACTCCAATCACTTCCCACTACCAGAATAAAAAAATGGGTAGAAAGTTACTTGTTCACTTACGAAATGACTTCAGGGAATTCGCAGCAAAGAAAGCGAGTGGGGGAGTAAGGGGGGAGGCCTTAACCGAGGGAGGATCCACGGCAGCAACGGTGAGCGCCACTGCTAATGTGGCGGCTGCAATCCATATCGCGATGTCCTTTGCGGACCCCTGTTCGGTCATTTGCAGTAGCTTTTGGCCACTTGCACCTTTTGGCTCCATCTGCCACTCCGTGGCCGTGGAAACACTTGCCCTTGCTATCTTCTGACTCGAAGCACTGATAGCTTCTCTTACTTCCTCTACGTCCACCTCGGCGGTCTGACTTACTGCTTGCCCGATTTCTGGTGACTCAGGGAATTTTTGCTTCTCTGCCCTTTGTACTTTTTCTAGAACACGACAGATACTAGTAGTCCCGATCAACTGGTTAAAAAATCTTTAGGGGTCTGCACACTCCTACCTTGACCTTGCTTCGGCTTCGCTAGCTCCGAAAATACAACATAAGCCAGAAAAGCGAAAGACAAACTTCACCTTTCTTCAAAAGAAAATTTTAGTAAGAAGATGCCGAGAGAAAAAAGATGGATCTCTTACTAGTGAACTAGCTCTCTCATCTAGAGATTTCCTACGGCTAGTTTTGATTAGCTGGTTCAGCTTCTTTGACTAGTGTTCTTGTATTGACCTGTCCTTTTCTTCATTTCATTAGCTTTCCATTTCACAAAAGTGAATGGGTTCATTTGACGTGTAAATTGTAAATAAATAATAATACGTATAGTCTGTTAGAAAGTTTCTTTTTATTTAAGGTGATTTTGATATAAAAAATGGAGTGTGTATTGCCTTTTGGGGGCTTTCGCTTACCAATCGAAGAAGGACCTATATCTATATAGAAGACATGAACTGAAATGAATCGGATAATAGGAAGAGGTTGTTTCCTGCTTCCTTATCCGAATGAAGGGGAAACTCCCGGCCGTGCCTTAAGCAGCGAACTTTGTCGCTTCCTTGTTAGCAAGACTCCTGTTCGATTCAATACCGTATTTTGGAATCTTATTCGAGCCGGTTCTGAGGCATCTCCCGAGGAGGACGGTCTCACTCTATCAAACAGGTTGGATTTCTTCATCAAGGAAAGTAGTCGTAGAGTGCACCCTAACAAGGCGTGCAAGCTTAGCCCTAGACCATAGAGCCAAACGTGTACTAAGTCAGTGGTCGTCCGTGCGGTTCCGTTGGTTACCTTTCTTTCTACTCTAGTGCGCTGAGAAGAGAAGCTGACCAATGTGGTCCGGTGCCTATATGCAAGCAACCTCAACTACTGAATGTGAATGACTAACTGATCGAGGGAGCTCAGACTGACGGTTAGAAGGGGAGCTACGTACTCCTTTGATTCTCAATGCATCACATACTTACGGATAGGGTTGACTAGACTTGAAAAGATAGGAGTTGGACCAACAATGAAAGGAATGAAACCAATGACACTACCCCCGGGGATGCCTTGTCATCACATCAACTACTTCGTCCCTTGAGCCGTACGGGGGTTGAATCCTCTCTCTCATTGAATAAGGAGATGGTGGGCAGCTACTCAACTCCTAAACTCAAGATGTCCAAACATCCGCGATGAGTGATGCAGCTTCTACTCTGATAACCAGCATGCGATGAGTAAAGCGGTAAGAGGGACGATGGGTGGCTCAATCAATCCTCTATTGGGATTTGGCAAGGGTTAGAGCCCGGTGATTCGCTTTAGCTTCTAGATCAGCATCCGGGAAAAGGAGGACCGGGCTTTCAAAATCAACTTTTTCTAGTCGCTAACGCCAGGCTTTCATCCGATTCTACTTCAAGATCCTCCCCACCCCAGGAGAGGGGCAAATAAGAGTTCATGTGTGGTGGGGCAGGGAATGCAGCAGAGGAAAAGAAGTTTGAAGGAGACGATATCCTTTTATCTATCACCAGCATAGAGGGAAACTGATTCTGCATTCTGCCTTTTTTCTAGGCATCGATTGTTATTCACGAAAAACTTTTGATCGGTTTCATGTCTCATCGCGTGATCAACGTGGTGAAAAGCCCAGCTATTGTCCTTCTCAGCCTTTGTTTCAGCGCGGATTCTTCCGATTAAGCATATGGCACTTCTTCCTACCTTTGCTTTGGCTTTGAAACGCTTTCATTCATTCTTTCAAATAAGAATCCTTCACTCTATTTCAAGTTTTCAGCTTTAGTTATCACTTTATAGCACATCTTAGCTAGAAGATCGAAGATCTAAGTTTCTTTTTACTAACCTTTTTTTTTTTCTTAATTAAAAAAAAAGTTGGAAGGCGATCTCCTATTTATGCCTTTCTTCCCGAAAGCCCTTGTGCTTGACAATCTCAATGAGTTTGAACTTCTTTCGATTAAGAAAAAAGAGTTTGAAGGAGGTAAAATAGACTGTCTTCAACTGTCTTCAAGAAAAGGGTGTTTGCTACCCTACCAGCCATCAACATATCGGCTTCCCGGGGCCTCTCACATTCATCACGCGTCCATCGGGGTCACTCGGTTTTCGCGTCTAGAGAGGTACCTTATGTTCTTCTCTATCGATCATTCGGTTTAGTTGTTCATCGGACCTCTTTTCAGGGATCGCTCCACTCCTTGTGCAAACGCTCTTTGCCGATCTCATTCGTTCTTGTAATGGCATTGAGTAACAGCTACATAGAGGGCTGTGTGTCGGGCGATAGAGTAAAACTCGGCCAAATTTCCTCCTTTCGCACACCGTCGACTGGGTAAGTTGGATACGGTTCATTCTAAACGAAACGGTTTTGCCCCCCTCTGGTCAAAATTAGAATAGGAGACTTCCGACTAAGACTCCTGACCTTCATTTTCCCGATCCGAATTCATCCAACAAAAGAACCCTGTCCTCTAATATGAACATGCTTTCTCTCTATTCCTTTTATAGGATGAACCACGCTCTTCAATACCGCCCATCGGTAGTGCTAGAAGTGAAAAAGGGAACCACAAGACGACTCTGCTGAATGAAGAGCAGCGTGGTATGGAATTGCACTCGTTAATCATATCGAAGAGTTTCACTAATGATGTTTTCAAGTGACTATGGAAATAGGAAACTTATGTCCCCTTTCCCTATGGGACTTATCCGTCCGTACGAGTAAACTTCCATCTTCTTCTGTTCGTATAACCATATAGCTTCTTAAACGTAGCTCTTTTTACTCTCAATTACATCGATCCCGCATATTCCGCTCGCTACCTCTCTAGTTCTCTCGCTACAATTATGTAGTTCCAGGTATGTCACTCTATTAGCTCTTATTCTATCGGTTGAGCACTCAAGCGGCCTTGCGCTTCGCATCTTTTCATTCGATCTTTATCTCTCCCATTAAGAACTCAAAGCTCTAACTCAAAAAAGAAAGAAAATGAATCTCATAACTCTTAAGTTATAGCTTCCCTGATGGTCTATTCTATCAGATAGAATAGATATCCCTGAGATAGACTAATCTTATTCAATCGGAACTCTAGAGGACAGGGACTAATACCTGGAACGAACGAACTACGTTTACGAAGCTGAATAGTGGAATAGATGGAACGATAGCTAGATAACTATAGGATTTTGTAGCGAGGTTAGAGAAAGAGATTCGTAAGAGTATGCTTTCCTGGTCCTTTTAAGCTCTTTCACCCCCGGCCCTTCTATTATCAAATGGTATCCTACTGGAATTGATTCAAGTTTTGGAGGTATTTTTCTATTCTCTTTGCCGAACTTCCTTTTTTAGGGAAGCTGAACTAGTTCCTAAATCATCTTACCCCCATCCCCGCGGGATTCCTTTCCTGTCCTGACTGAATTTTTGATCCTTTTTCGATAGTTCTTGAAAGAGCTACTTAAAAAAAAAGCATAACTGTTCTGTATTGAGCTAGACGAGTAGCTTCGGTTAGTTGCTCCTATATGACTCTCTCTACTTCTACCTTTTGAGAGTTTTTAACTAATGTAATGAGCTAACCGAGTTTTGGCATCCGACTGACGGCTTCCTCACACACTCTGGTTCCGGGTGGACGAAGTGAAGAGGTAATTGGGACTCCCGGGAAAGAGCTCCATAAGAATTTCAGGGTTGAATTCCTGGAACGTAAGAGCTAATACATGGCCAGAGCAGGTAGGGCGAATGGAATACCTGGAATGAGCGGGTTAGGGAGCTACGTTTTGAATGGGGGATAAGATTGACATATAAGGATGTTGAATTCACTCATTTATCTTATTATACTATAATAAAAGAAAGAATCATTCTAAGCTTTTTTTGGTACCATAGCCAGGCCAAGGACTCTAGTTCCATCTCTCCAATTTCTTCCTCTCTTGCTTCGGGATGGGTCAGCCTATTCAACGTCTGCTTCACCGCTCTACACGCCACGTCATTCATACTTCCCAAGCCAAGGACGAGTTGGGTATAGGGCGAAGATGTTCTATCCCCTGTTCCCGAATGCGGCCCTACCTTTTAAAAAGACAGGTGGCTTCTTTGTTTGGTAGAAGCATCATGGAAAAAATGAAATTGAGAAGTCTTTCTTTCCGCTTTGATGGATAGTTTATGTATACATAGTAGAAAGCGAATGGTCTTAGCGCTGGCAGAAGGCCCCGCCTTCCAATTAGCAATTTCCAATCTTTAAGGCTCCATCGAATTCAGGAAAAATCTCTTTTCTTTTTTGAAGTGTGCTTCGAAGCACTTGTGGTGAACACCCCTACGTGATAATTATAACCACCAACCTCAGACTTTTCGGTACTAACAACAATCGCGCGACACGCGAAAGCAAATCTGACTTGGTCTATTATGTTTTGCGGCCTGACCTCTCGTTGTTCTGCATGGCTCAATGTGATCAATAAAAATTGGCGAAGCGTGTTAGCACTTATATTTATATTCGAAACATTATTGACAGCATCCCCTCTATGAAAACTGTCACCCTTTGATTGATTACGAAACATTCTCTTTTGATTTATTGCTTGGGCGAAACTTTGGGAAAAAAGTTCCCACCTTCTCGCCTACTCCTCCTCTTCCTATTGATCAAATAAATGCTATTTCCGTTCGGATAAACAACAACAGAAAGATTGGAAATTGTTAGTCTTGTGGTGAATCAAGACTATGATGCTTAGAATCGTCTGTGAACGGGTGAATCTCCGCATTCGGTCTATTTTCCGAAAAATTCTTTGGAAAATCGTCCGACTTGCATGTGTTAAGCATATAGCTAGCGAGCGAACCTTCCCATAGTGTATCGGCGGAGTCAAGCTCCTTCTGTATACCATGTTCTTGGACTGATGACTCACGGCTTAGGGTGAACCTAAATGGATTGATGAATCGAAGCTCTACCCGACTCGCTGCGGGTGCCACGCTCACATCATCACTCTACTTAGTAAGTAGATCATTGTGCTATCACTTCGTTTCTTTAAGAAGAACCTCTGCCCTTGCCCTAGGCAAGGAGCGAACCATTCATAGATCTTCTTTTCTACTTGCTTTTTAGTTTCCCCAGTTCGGTGGAGATCTTTACCTAATTCACTACTCTACTAGATTGGCTTCCGACAGCTCCGAAAGATCCCGCCTTGCTTGCCTGTGATACTAACCATAGGGGCCGAGCCCAGCCTCATGTGCCGATGTAGTTTTCGACTTTCTCGAATTGCCCTCAGAAAATTGCCCATAGTTCACTTAGTTAGGTGAAACTGGAGCAAGTCGACCGTGAGAATCTTTCCTATAACTAATGATGGAGTCTCGACCGACATCGCGCTTACTTCCTTCTAGCCCCGTTGCACCTGCCGCAACAATGAACAGTCTAAGGTAATCCTCCTTCGTGGGGAAGACTCGGCTACTCAGCCGCCTCAAAAGGTGATTCCGAGCATACCAGCGCCAAGCATTCCGTCAGAAGATATGGAGCCAGCAATGCTACCGTCAGAACCAAGAGCCAGGATCAGAAAAGCACACTGGAAATTATCCAACACATCAGGAGACAGTTAAGAATACAGATGAGCCAGCAATCACTGCCCCTTCAGTCAGGGCAGGAGGCTGGCTGGGGATAATGAAGGAGCAGCCCCGTCAGAGCCAAAATGCAGAAGACGAAGGTCACTCTCAGCCGCTTTCTCAAGCACAGGAAAGATTGGCTTTCTCTTTCTATTCCAATTCAAGAAAGAGCCAATCTTTTTAAAGGCAAGGCGCCTACTACAAAGCAAAGTAAAAGTACAAGAAATCCCTGTTGGTTAGCCAAAAGGTCCTCAAAAAACTCCAGGGGATACCAGCTAAACTCAGTGTCTGGGACGTATTCTTATTGGGAAGAGAGCTCCGGGAAGCTCTGATAACAGCCCTCTAGGACCCTGCTGCCTATGAAGCTTTTCTTTCTGAGCTTTAAGACAAAGTCTATGAAGCCTATATGGCTACAATATCATTCACAAAGGAGGACATCGCTACGCACCTCATGCCAATCAAAATCGGCCCTTATACATTCAAGGACACTTGAATAGCCACCCGGTGCGGTTCACCGCATATTTGTTGATGCCGGCGCTGCAGTGAATCTTCTGCCCTACAAGACATCCGCACGGCTTCATCCCCATCCTGCACAACTGGAGGAAGCGCAGGGACTCAGGCTTCAATCAAAATTCTGACGCAATGGGGCTTGTTTGTCGAGTTGGAACTTGCTCTAGAGGATTTTTTTACTAAAGTCAAGTCACCTTCTATGTGATGAATGCTGATACAACTTATAAAGCACTGCTGGGAAGACCTCTTAATTTCTTTTTTT